>JAVJIF010005231.1:0-203004 GCA_038442645.1 Agave tequilana
TCTAGACACGTTTTTCAATTACACTTAGCCATGAGTATATTTAAATTAGAATGTGGGACTCATCACACGTGTGGAACTCGTGTTATAAATCAAGGGCCTAGATCTATGATGAGTTGAACTAGGGTTTCTTGATGCTATATATATCATGAGTAGGGTTCCCTCTCCACCAACAAGAATAATCATCTCTCTCTTAGAGGCCTCTCATCTCCTCTAAGGATAAAGAAGAGAACTTGGTGGCTGGAGAGAAGAATCCTCTCCCTCAACTCCGGCGCCTTCGAGATCGTGCAATATTCATCATCCTCGCTATGGAATCAGGTATGCCTAAAACCCTCCTTCCCTTGATCATGATAAAGAGGCTTACAGTATATGTGTAGATCTTGTATGGAATAAATTTAGATCTAACAATTGGTATCAGAGCCCCTCTTTATCAGATCATAGGGATTTACAGAAATTATGATCTCGATCTATAAATATCATAAAAATATCTCCTTTGATTCAATAAATATTTTGTGTCTCATGTGTTGGATCAAAGGTTGAAAGGAGTGTTTTTATTGAATTTAACATGTATATATTTTTTTTGAAAATTTTAATATGTGTGTTATTCTAGATTTTATTTATTAAAAAAAAAAATTTTTTTTGTGGCTACACGGATGCATGCAAGGGAGCCCCTGCATGCATGGCAGGCCTTAAGTATTTCACACACCAAAAAAAAAAAAAAAAAAGTTGGGGATATTTGATGCATGCGCTGCATGCATCATAAAGAGGTTTAAAAAAAAAAAAAAAAGAATTTTTGAGATGAACCCCTTCATGCGCCTGCATGCAGGGGCCTTGCAGCATGCAGGCGCAGCCGCCGGCCACCAAGGGCGGGCGGCGCATAGTGACAACATGAAATTTTTTTTTTTTTATTGGTTAGGGTTTCCTTAATTTGAGATTATGAGATTAATTAGGATTAAAAATTTAGAGATTGAATTTTATTCAAATAAAGAAACTTACTCCTAATCTAATTAATCTATATATTAATTGTTGAATTGGGATTGTTGGATTGATTTGATTATGTATTATTGAGATATAATTCTAGCCTATTAAGGATATTTTGGATAGAATTCTATTCAAATAAAGAAACCTAATCTCAATCAATCTCACATTAAGCTAATTGGGTTTTATTCAGTTTATTTAAACCCGACCTATTAAGGAAACCCATAAGTTAACCATTGCGGGTCGGGTCTGATTCAGACCCGATAAGTACTGCAGACCCGTTTTGCCAATAGAAACTTCAAGTAGCCGTTACGGGCTCATACGACCTCTGTTTTGGGCATGTAAACAGCCGTTTCGAAGCTCTTGACGAGCACAACAGTATTACAGGAACTATATATGACAAAACAGTAGTTAGTTGACATAAAGAAGGCATTGAAGTGTTTGTTTATCATGGTTATGTGTACCCTTACATGTTTCCGCTTTATCATCAATATTTTATTGCTTATATTGTCTTGCATGATGAATATTGGTGTTTATTACAGTTAATAACACACAGATAAAGATATATACATGTTCAAGCTAAAGAATTTATAAAAGAGCTTATTCAATTGCGTATGTAGTTCATGCGGACAATAGCCGGCCCAAAGGAAGACTATTGTTTGGCCGAATTATGTACGGCGTCAGATACTTGATGTGGGTAATGCAAGTGGGGAGAACCTTGATGTGTGGTAATCGGCCCAAAGGAAGGTTGTCACACTATTGGCCCATATTGCATTACCCTCATCAACTAGTCCGATGGCGGAACAAGAATACGATGCATAAATTTGTGTGGCCCATGCGTGTGGCAATCGGCCCAAAGGAAGTTTGTCATTATGGCCGGGTCATTACATATATTATATGGCCAATATAGATTACTTAAATTTTAGGACCAATCCTATAAAGTGACAGTCGGCCCAAAGGAAGGCTGTTCTCTTACATAGGACCTACACTTTAGGATATCTATATTGGGCCAGTACAGTGCGGCATATAGAGACACAACTTGTTCTGAAAGTTTAACCGGCAGCTCTATCGGTTAAACTGGCTGCATTTTCTGAAATTCATTTTTTATGGCTATTACAGTAGAATTTTATTAAATGCAATGTTTATGTTAAACTGATGAGAAATTGTACATTTATGTAGTTTAAATTAAATGGTACAAACTTTAAGAAGTGGTAAGACCACGTAAATGATCGTTCTTGAATTCATGCACCTAAAGTACACCTTAAAGATTGATGGATCTCTACTATCACTAATAAAAGTTCAGTAAAGAAAAGGTCAATTATGATAAGTGGGAGAGATCTTACAAGAGGTGTTTAATGGTCATAAAGTACACTATTCGTATAACTATTAGAAGTGCTATGCCCGATAAAGTCAGTGCTCACTTAGCATCCAGGGTAAACTTCTAATAAGAAAAGGAAAGTAAAACTAAAGGGAGGAATATAAAACATCACTACAGTGGCTGATCCTAAGTGGCAAAAGTGCAGAAAAAGTAGCCTAAGGTCATTGCATATTTTTTCTGTAAGAAAGTAAGCCACCTCAAGTAGGAATGCATAAAGTATCAGAAATGGCTATTTAGCGGGTATATCTCATATTTATGTTGTTTTGAGATTAATTTAGCTATAGTGCCACTTTATAAATTATGAATAGACAATTCAATAAGCAATTCAATGCGGAACTTCCAAACCCAAAGGAGGCCCAGCCCAGCTGAGCGATACGTATACATGGGTGATGGAAATAAAGTTGCAATTAAAGTTGTTGGAGTTTGTAGGCTTAAATTAGATTCTGGTTTTTTGTTTTAGATTTGGATGAGACTTTATATGTACCGTCCTTTTAGGCGGAATCATATTTCTTTTCATTTGTTAGACAGATCTAGTTTTGCTGTCACTCTTCATAATGAAATACTTAGTCTACTTTCCAAACCTAAAGTTGTTGGTACTAGAATTCTGATTGATGGCTATATAAATTGAAACTTCATGCTTTATATACTGAATCTCTATATGTGAATAGCATAGGCACTAAGCAAAAATTAATTAAAGAAACATTAGAAAGTTTGGTACTAGACGAAGTTCAAGTGTCTTAATTTGGTGTATACAGACATTTGTGGTCCATTCCCTACAGCTTCTTGGAATAGCCATGAATATTTCATCACTTTTACAGACAATTACTCTCGTTATAGGTACCTACACTTGTTCCATGAGAAATCTCAATCATTGGACATGTTTAAAGCCGTTAGATTGATCATGGTGGTGAGTACTATGACAGATATGACGAATCAGGTAAATGTCCAGAATCATTTGTCAATTTCTGAAAGAGTGATATTATCGCTTAGTACACCATATCAGGGACACCTCGTCAAAATGGTATTACTGAGAGATAAAATCACACACTAAAGGATATGGTTGGGAGTATGATAGCTCACACCACTCTACCAAAGTCATTATATATTGAAGCCTTAAAAATGATTGTCACCTCCTTAATAGAATACCTAGCAAAACAGTAACTAAAACCCCGTATGAGTTATGGACTGGGAAATCTCTCAGTATTAGGCATCTAGATGTTTGGGGTTGTCCAGCGGAAGCTCGGCCATATATACCATATGAGAAGAAGTTGGACTCAATGACAGTTAGCTGTTTATTCGTAGGATATTCTGAGAGGTATAAAGGCTTTAAGTTTTATTGTCCCTCCACTAAGAACATAAAGACAGGTTGCTAAATTTTGAGAATATTCAGAACAGTGGGAGTCAACTACATAAAGATTTCATATTTAAGAAAGAACATATTGTTATACCCATGACAATTGTTCCAAATGATAAAGTAGTTGTTCCACTTCAAGATGAAAATACAGTTGCATCCTTACAAGATACATATATAGTTCATCTTGAAGTAGATCATGCTGGTGAGGTAGAAACTGAAAATTCTCAACCACAAGTGCCTAGGAGATCAACTAGGAAGAGGAGATCAGTCATTATAAATGACTATATAGTTTATCTCCAATAGCATGAGTTTGACATAAGGCTAGAGGATGACCCTGCATCCTTAAATGAGGCCAAACTCAACATTCACTCCACTAAGTGGTCAAATGCCATGAAAGATGAGTTAAAATCCATAAAGGATAATGATGTTTGGGATTTAGTAGAGTTGCCTGAAGGAAAGAAACCGATTGGTTATAAATGAACCAAGCGAGATTCGAAAGGCAATGTCGAAAGGTATAAGGCACATCTTGTCACAAAGGGATTCACTCAAAGAGAAGGCATTGACTATAAGGAGACTTTCTCCCTGATTTTCATGAAGCATTCTTTTAAGATTATTATGGCACTGGTGGTTCACTTTGACATGAAGTTATACCACATGAATGTTAAGATTGCCTTTCTTAATGGTAGCATTAAGAAGGAAATCTATATGGTGCAACCATAAAGTTTTAAAGTGAAAGTTTCATAAAATTTGGTTTGCAAATAAAGAAATTCATTTATGGTTTAAAGCAAGCATCCCGTCAACAGTATTGAAATTTGATCAAGTAATATCCGACTTTGATTTTAAGGAAAATATAGTTGATCAATGTATTTACCATAAATTTAAAGGGAGTAGATTTATATTTCTTGTGCTATATGTGGATGACATTCTATTAGCAAGTAACGATATAGATCTTCTACTTGAGACCAAGAGTTTTCTCTCAAAGAATTTTGAGATGAAAGATCTTGGAGACGCTTCTTTTGTGATAGGCGTCCAGATTCAACGTGACAGGACACGTGGAATATTAGGTTTATCACAAAAGGCCTATATCGATAAAGTGCTAGATAGATATGGCATGAAGAATTGCTCTTTGGGTGATGCGCCTGTCACTAAGGGAGATAAGTTAAGTCTACTCTAATGTCCCAAGAATGATCTACGGGAAAGAGCAAATGAAAGACATTCCATATGCATTGGCGGTTGGATGTCTGATGTGTGCTCAAGTTTGTACCCATACAGAATAGCATATACCATTGAGAAACTTGACAGAAACTTGATCAATCATGGGATTGATCTCTGGAAGACTGTCAAGAAGGTAATGCGATATCAATAGAAGACAACATGAAATCTGATCAGTTGCAGCTGATCAGATACACAGATTCAGATTATGCTGTATGTATCGACAATAGGAAGTCCACTTCATGTTATATTTTCCTTATTGTAGGAAGATGGTGGTTTAGTCGAGAGGCCATTACAGCTACACTGTGATAATAAAAGCTATAAAGCTATACTATAATAGTGACAAGAGTTCAGTAAAGTCGAAGCATATCGACATCAAGTTTCTTATCATCAATGATAAAGTTCGGAATCATATTTTGTCTGTTGATAGTGATGATGACACTATTCTTAACATTACAGATCCACTCATTAAAGGACTTTCACCTAAAGTATTCTTAGAGCATATTGCTCATATGGAGATGACTAGTCATTATGATATCCTGATTTTGTGGGAGTGGATAATTTTATGTAACAGACATTATTTCTAAGTGCACTTCATGGATATTTGTTGATTCTGATAAATAAATTTATAACTGCTTTTCCTAAAGTTTACTTTTGCGCATTTGAGTTTGTTGAATTAGCAGTTAGACTCGTTGGAGTCATAAAGTGAGACTCGTTGGAGTCATAAGGGTAGACTCGTTGGAGTCATAAAGTGGAAACCAGTTGGAATTGTACCTTATTTGATCAGAGGACATTTCCATGCCACACGTCCACATTTGATCTATGTCGTTAGGGGTTCTGAAACTTGTGATGTGGAAGGTCCTATCTCGATTATACAGAAGGTAACGATCGCCATGTTCGGTGGCAGGACTCTTAAATGACCAGATTGTTTTGAAACGTGGTTTGTCGGCGGTTAAAATTTTTTGACGTCATAAAGTTATGCATAATATCTATTCAGTATGACTTGCTTGGCCCAAGTGGGAGATTGTTAGACTTATTAGTTTTAAAGTCTAATTTATTTTGGGCCTAATCAAGTCAATTGGATATTTGCACCCGCCCACTTAACCTATGTTGTTTGACCCAATAAAGAATTGATCAAACCTAAATGGTTTGGGTCTAGACACGTTTTTCAATTACACTTAGCCATGAGTGTATTTAAATTAGAATGTGGGACTCATCACACGTGTGGAACTCGTGTTATAAATCAAGGGCCTAGATCTATGATGAGTTGAACTAGGGTTTCTTGATGCTATATATATCATGAGTAGGGTTCCCTCTCCACCAACAAGAATAATCATCTCTCTTAGAGGCCTCTCATCTCCTCTAAGGATATAAGAAGAGAACTTGGTGGCTGGAGAGAAGAATCCTCTCCCTCAACTCCGGCGCCTTCGAGATCGTGCAATATTCGTCATCCTCGCTATGGAATCAGGTATGCCTAAAACCCTCCTTCCCTTTGATCATGATAAAGAGGCTTACAGTATATGTGTAGCTCTTGTATGGAATAAATTTAGATCTAACACGACAACATTTAAGTTCAAAATAAAGAAAAAAAAATAAAAGGAGATGAATTAAATAAGTCCTTTTAGAAGAATTACAAATATCTTCATTAGATTCACTTAGAGTATGGATCTTCAAGATCTATAGAGCACGAAATAAGGATCAAATTGTCAATTAGTTGCAAACACGAACTTTTTTGTGCTTAGTAATTAATATAAATGACTCTTTGTCATAATCCTTTAGATGTTTTCTTTTTTCTTTTACTAAACGTGCATTCTATGTTATTTATAGTTCGACATTTGTCGGCATATGAATTTCAAAGAGATTTATATATATCATTAGATATCTGAATTGCATAGAAAATAGCCCAAAACACAAAAACAGCATCAACGATATTAGATTTTACAAGATCCTTCCACTAGTATTTTGTAGAGAGAGAGTTAAAGAGACAACATTTATGGAAGGTTATGTTAATGCTGCTAATAATAATTACTAGAAAATTACTCACTGATTCCTTTAAATTAGAGTACTCATGAAAAGTTATCAATAACTTGTATAGCATCCTATGAAGCCAAAAGGTAGGAGAAAATTACTCATTGATTGAAGTAGCTACTGAAAGTTACTAAAAACTTGCATGAAGTTGAATTGAGTCAATCAAGCTTTTCCATTTCCAAGTTTTTCTCCCTTTTAACCAAAAGAATATGCATTTATTCCTCAAGAATATCCCTAATCAGAAATGTTTTAGAGCATCTCCAAGGGTTCCCTTGGAGATCCCTTATTTAAGGGGGTGGAGGAAAGTAAGGGGCCATTTACTCCCTTAAATGTCCCCTCCACCCTTGTTTTAATATTTTATGTTTTGAATGAGTTTTTCATTTATTTAATAAATTTGTAATAAGTAAATTTAATTAAATATTTCATGTATTAATTAATTATTAAATATTAAATTTTTATTAATTACTTATTAAAATCTTAATAATTAAAAATTCCATGTATTAAACTAGTTTTTAATATGTATTAAATATTAATTAAAAAATTTATATTTTACTTTATATATTAATTTAATTTACTAAAACCTATTAAGGAAAAAAAACAAAAGGTTAAAATGGTGGGATGGTGGGGTCCACATGTTAAAGAGGCTGCTAAGGAACTTTTTAGCCTCCTCAAATTAAGAGACATTTATAGGGACTTGACTTGGGAGGGGGGAGAACTCCGACCTTTTGGAACACAATCCCCCCAGTGTCCCTTAACTTATTGAAGGGGGCCGGATTTTCTGACTCATTAGAGATGTTCTTACATGTACACGTACGAAAGAGGGATTTATGGCGAATCAGAGAGAGTTACTTCTTATGCATTTGCATCCATGCAACTAGTACATATCCTTAGGGGCGGAACCCACATACAATCCAGTCGTGAGTATATTTTTTCTATATAATATATTCTTTTAGATTATTTTTTTAATCTCTTGTCATATTATATTTACGCTCACAACCCATTTTTATTACATTTATGTTCACACTGGAAAAAACATCATGCGTCCGCCTCTGCATACGCTTGTTTTTTTTTGTCGTGTTTGGCAACATGTTCAACATATTTACACGGCTAATGCACATGCAATGTCAATCCTCTACATGCCTTCACGTAAGTGCACGTCCAATTTAAAATCGAGGAATACACTGACATAACTTGTGTATCCACAACGTATGGAGGACTTGGAAAGAGGAATTATTTGCTTGTATAATTTGGTTTCGACTCCTAACTATATATACAGAGTACCAACTTGGTAAGCTCCAATGCCAAAAAGTTATATCCCTAAATGGGTAAATGTCATGTGGCATTGTGATGGATATTAAACTGGCAAAGAGACAAAAGGTTTAATTTTCTGTTTACGGTGAGAATAACTAAAGTATTTATCATATAGCGTTCACGGGCAACAAAAATGTTTCAAGGATGGAGATGGGCTTTAAGAAACTAACTTTAAATAAGATGAGAGCCATTTAATACATGAGTTGAGAATAGTTACCGAACACTTTACACATGAGCGCAGCATTCATATCCAGGGAAAACTGGGCAGATTGTGCTGCATATCAAAAAAGAAAAAGGAAAAAGGAAAACAAACGTCGTGAAGGGTTAGGGTTTTATGTGCGCGCCGCGCGCGTGTGGGTGAGTGGGTTGGTGGGTGTTGCAAAACTTATAATTAAGAGTAGCTCCTCATGGCTGGACAATACACAAAATTTGTAGATCAGCTCAGGCTTATTAATTTCATGCTACAATAAATGGGTCTCTTTGACTGCATAGACCAAATGAATAAAGGATCTCAACTCAAAACGAGAACAATAAAATCTTAATTATCAAAATGAGTAAAATAACAGCCAAATGACTCCCTTTGTCAAAAACAGTTAGTTCCCAATAGTCAGCTCTCTTATAATACATAGTATTAGACATTAACACTAAACCTTAAACATAGATCACCTGCAGCTGATGACACTTCAAACAAGCTACACCTCTGTTCAGCCAGCAAGTTCAATGCTCAAAGTACCAATCATATTTTGCTCAAAACTTTCATTACTTCACATGGTTTACTCTACAGTTACTTACAACGAGAACAAATTGAAGGAACATAGTACATTTCATTACAAATACTGTAATCAACTACAACAAATTTCTGCATTTGCAGATCCCACCGAATGCTGGACAGCATTGAGTAAATCATGATCAAAATTTCGCTGGGATAGGAATCCTATATCTATAACTAGAACAAAGTTGGTCAAAATTGCTGAGGAGAATTTTCTAGTCCAAAGAAAGCGAGCTTCAGAGCTGGATGCTATTTTCATCAGCAATTGGTTTACCAGTCCAGAGCGATGTCCCTTGAAAGGTAAAGATTGTCAATGTACTCTATAACGGGTCCAGCAGCAGCAATATATCTCCCCATTTCTCTTTCTACTGATTCTTCTGCAATACCAATTGGAGCTTCTGAGATCTCCAAACAGTGATTGAAAACAAACGAGGAATTTGGATACAATAGATGAAACAACACTATGAATAAGTAATGGATTAATTATAGAACTCAATATATGCTCATTAAATCAAGAGACACCTGCAGATATGGAGATGGATATGCACTTCATTTGCACATAGAATCTACTAGGAGTTGGATAATTCAAGAAAGGACTTTTGATATCTAATGGCATAATAAAGGCTTATTTTCTAAATACCCTATTTAATTTTTTGGGTTTTCTCACAATACCCTCTAAATTCAAAAAATCTCAAAATACCCCCTAAACTATATGTTTTCCAGCTACCACCCTGTAACACCGTTAACGGGCATACAAAATGACTTATTTACCCCTTTCCCTCAAACAATTAAAACAATATTAAATTAATCATAATTAAACTATTAATTAAATAATAAATATGAATTAAACAAATTAATTAATCATAATTAAATTATTAATCTCTCCCCCCCCCCCCCTCTCCCTTGGCTCCCTCTCTCCCCCTGCCCCCCTCTCTCTCTTTCCCTGCCCCGCTCCCTCTCCCCCCTACCCCCCTCTCCCCCCTACCCCTCCCCCGCTCTCTCTCCCTGGCTCCCTCTCTCCTGTCCCCTCCCCCGCTCTCTCTCCCCTGGCTCTTTCTCTGTCCCCTGCTCTCTCTCCTCTTGCCCCCCCCCCTCTCTCTTCCCATTGACTCTCTCCCCTGACTCTTTCTCTCTCCCCTACTCTCTTAAAATATTAAAATATTAAAACTCGTGCAAGACACTGGCTAAGTAAGGGTAAAATCGTCATAAAAAATCACGTGACAAACACGTGCCACTTCCCAAACAGCCAGCTGACGGTAGGGTTTTTTTTTTTTAGATTTCTTGGGGATAGTTTAGGAGGTATTTTGGGATTTCTTGAGTTTGGGGGTATTGTGAGAAAATCCAGAAAATTAAATAGAGTATTTAAACAATAAGCCCATACTAAATGAAGAAATGTGTGCAACAAACACACATGCAAATGATTTGGAGTTAGCCAAAATTTGAAAGCACAACATGTGGGGCATATAAGAAATATGGCATTACAAATATTGTATAAAACTAAATAGGAGAAGCAACAGTGTGATTAAACAATATTTTAACTTGAACTTTTCCCTATCAGTAATAAGGTGTTCCCCATTGAAACAGTTTACAAAATATTATTGCGAGCTGAAATTAGACGGTGTCACATCTGAATTATGTGGATTATAGTCATAAAATTGCTCAAACAATGACGTGGACTAAATAAGTTCACATTACCCTGATTATGGTTGTAAACTTTGGGGAAATTATTATCTAGAGCCTTCTCAACATGTGCTTAGTTGATGCTGTTTTGATGAGAAAAAAGAAAAGATAATTATGACAACTGATAACTAATAATCGAAGTTAGAAGAGTAATGAAAGAATATTCATTGAAATAATAATGACTTAATCAATCCATCAGGCTTCCAAGGGACTACAAAATAATAATAAATTTTTCTTAAACTATTTAATTTTTCTCTCTCATCTATAGAACCGTAAAAGCAAAAAACTGGAATTGCTGAAACCATACCAAAGGACCATAACAAAACGCTAGATATGAATTGCAACCAGAACCTACATATGGAACCCGGGTCTTGGCTGGTGAGAATACAGTGAAGATTGCACACCAATTGAGACCGCCATCTAGTACAACAGGTCACTTGTCCCTAGATCCTGATCAGGACATGAAAATGTTAGGGTCTAAATTTTGATCCTGAACATACCTGTTCAGTACACATTGGATCATCCTGATCTAGGTTGAGTATTCTACACACTGAGTAGCGATATTTACCTGGCCCATTTAGATCCAGTCTAAACCTTGTCAATTTTGGTTTCTTTCAAATCATATCTTAAACAGTTCAAGCCATGCCAAAATGACCTGTAAATGTTACTCCTAGTATTTCTTGTGCACCATTATCGGTTCAGCAGTTCATGCAATACCCCAATTCCAAATAATTTACTTAATCATTACTAGATATATAATTATGTGAAAATAGAAAATAATTGAGTTCCTTATTCTGTTCATAATTAAGAAAGTAAAAATATATAATTTTTATATTATTTATTAGAATATTTAGTAAGAATAATGTAATTAGCTATTGAGAGTCCTAATCATGAAGTTCTCATAATAAGAGTCTTACTGAAATATATTTATAAACTGAGAATAATTAGAAATTTGAATGAGTTTAAGATTATAGGCCTATAAATAAACTTAAGGGAAGAGAGTTTCTCTATTCACAACAAAAAGAAATTGGAAGAAATTCAGAGAAATTCAGCGTGAAAATAAGGTTTGAAGTCAGTTTTGATTGAGGGAGAATTTTCACGTCATAAGGTCAGTTCTTTTTTTTATTAATCTTTATTGTTCAAAATATGTAGTCAGGAATTTGATTGGTTTTTATGATAATTTTGAGATCAATCTTTAAGTATCAAAATCTTAATGTTTTCTTAATCCACGATAAGCAAGGAAAACAAGAAGGAAAAAATAAAAATAGGAAAATAAATAAAATAAGATAATAAGTTGCCGGCGGGGAACCTCATTGGAGGTCGCCAGCAATGGATGTCGGATTCATGGGGGATAAGATTCGGTTGTAGTAGCGAAGGGTGATGCCGTAGTTATTATTGGCTAGAGAAAGGTGTGCGGTCAACCGATCTCACATTGAACTTATTAGAGGGGTTGTTATGCAAAGAAATTCTATGCTGACACCCAAAAATAAATACATTGTGTTTTGATGACTCAAAAAATTTACATTAAAACCCACCGATTAGACTGAATGTTTTCAGCAGATCAGTATGTCTCCTGCTTTGAGAATGTAATATATAAGTCCAGAACTTTATATTTTTATAGTTTAGAACTTACAAATCCATTTAAGATATATAACATAAATAAAAACTATTTTATAGGTCAGTCCTTCGTATTTCAATAAATTACAGATTAATCTATTTTGACTTTAGACATGTAGGCTACAAAAACTAATATAAAAATCTCTAAAACAATATTAGAACCATACTATAACATATTTTACGTATTATTTCTTAGATTTTAGACTATATTACATAACTATTAAGGATAATAAGCACACAAAGAAAGTCTAATAAGTATATAAAAGCCAAAAGTTAATGGTCTGAATTGCTATTCTTATAGGATCTTGTCAAAAGAAATTGGCCAGGTCAAAAGAGTGCCTAGTAAGAATCATGGATTTTTTTAGAGGTGAGTAGACTTGATCTTACTATTTGTTTTAGGGTAAATTTCCTAAAACTCCCCATGTTTTCGGTCATTCTGATTAAGCCTCCATATTTTATTTTCACTCTCACGAAACCCCCCAACATATTTTGATTTTCTCAAATACACTCCTTCCGTTAGTTTTAAACAGCATGTGATGATAATTATCAACTTTTTGACTAAAATACCCATTTGGACTCAATTAATTTCTTAATTTTTGAATTAATAGCCATAACAGGTCCATACCCATCTCTTCATCTTCTTCACCCGCTTCTTCATCTTCTTCACCACAAACTTTTCTCCTCTAGCATTCTAATCCTGATTTTCATAATTCATTTCTTTAGGTTTTTGATATTGAAAGTAAACCCATTTAAACATCTCACAGATTCAAATCACACTAATGAAAATAAACTCAACATCATTAGAATTTGGATAAATGGGAAATTGATGAGTTCATAAATTAGAGATAATGATTACAGTTTGGTTAAAAGAAAAATTGATGGGTTCATGGGTTAAAGATAAGGATTAGGGTTTGGATAAATGAAAATTGATGGATCCATAGGTTAGAGTTAGGATTAGTGTTTGGATAAATTAGGGTTCAGGACATAGGAAGATGGGTTCATAGGCTAGAGCTAGGGTTGGAGTTTGGGTAAATTGGAAGATGATGGATTCATGAGTTAGATGTAGGAATTAGGGGTTCGAATTAGAGTTTGGATAAAATGGATATGGATTAAAATTTGGGTAATTAAAAGGTGATGGGTTTCATGAGTTAGAGTTAAGGAGCAGTGTTTGGGTAAATAGGAAGATGATGATGAGTTCATGGGTATGAATAGATTAGGGTTTGGGTAAATGAAAATATTATGAGTTCGTGAATTAGAGATAATGATTAGGGTTTGAGCAAATGGGAAAATGATGGTTAAAGATAAGAATAAGGTTTGAGTAAATGAAAAGATAATGAGTTCATGAGTTAGAGGTAGGATTAGATGATGGTTTTATAGGTTTGCTAAATGTGGATAGAAAAGAAGAATGGGTGTAAACCCATTTGTTATTGGTTTTAATAATTAAACCCTATAGTATGAATCATAACCCAATAATCCGCAACAAAAGGGCCACAATTGTTTGTTCCCCTTTCTTTTATGGCGTTAGCCTAGTCAGGCTCAAGGGGGCTTCGTGAGAGCAGAAAAAATATTAGGAGGTTTAGTGAGAATGACCCAAAACTGAGGGGTTTAGTGAAATATACCCTTTGACATATTAGTGTGTGTGTGTGTGTAAATGAATGACTGTGTGAATGTGATAATCAGTTAGTTAAAATATCGCGAGTGGTTAACAACCCACATGTGTAGACTATTACTGATTATACTCAATTATAGATATATGAGAACGAGAAGGGAACTCAATTGATACAAATGAACTGAATGGAATACTACGATTTGTAAACTGTATATACATATCTACACATATAGTGAATCATAAGTTTTTCTTTAGAAATGGAATTGATGAATTGAGAATCAAACTGTGACAATTGGATGATACCTTGTATTGTGAGGAATTGATAGGTATCTCTGTGTATGTGTGTGTACATACATGTCTGTTTCTTTCATTCGTATTGGAGGAAGAAGTCGGGTAGGAGGGAAAGACAGTGTGATTGTTATATCATATTTATTCATCAGAGGAAGGGGTCGGGCGAGAGCAGATAGAAGGGGAAGGCAGAGTGCTTGTTATATATTATACATATATATAGCAGAGGAAGGGGTCGTGCGACAGCTGGTAGGAGAGAGAAGACGGTGTTATTAATATGTATATATAACGAAGGAAGGGGCCGAACAGGAGCCAGTAAGAGGGAGAAGACGAAGAATATAACATTTTATTTGTGATCTATATATGCATATGGATAACATATGATATGTGAATTTGGTGAACTGTGATATGATCATGTGACACACACACACACAAAAAAGTATATTTTGCGAAATATGTATTATTTGGATGCATAAACTGGACTTATGAAATTGTGATTGTGATTGACTGAGTTAGTTAAATGGAATCAATTATCAAAAAAGTCTGATCATCCAGAGATCAAGCGTTATCTTGTAAATTCATATCTAATGTTACAAAAAATTATTCCTGATATATTACTTCTTAATAAATGAGATAGAACAGACGTGATATTTTTTATATCTTTGATTTTCTATGAAACTTACAAGTGACTTTGCGATCATCAGACCTTGATATTTTACTTAGTAATTACTATAAGTTTTTATAATGATTATGTTTTCGTTTACCACACTGAGTGATGAAATTGGAAGATGAGTGTCACACAAGCTCAGTTCCACAATACATAATCATGGGGCTCACCTTTAAATATCATGACAACAAACTCTAAATGTCCTTGTGTGTGAATATGTGAAGCTAAGTACTATACGAAGCTGAGTGCCACACCAAATACGTAGTAGGGAATACCTCTAATGTTGTGGGAACCACCTCTTGATGTTTATATCTAACTTATGTTGTTTTTGATATTTTATAACTTGTTTGAGTTATTGACTCCTATATTGTATCCAATTGTGAATTATGGGAGAAAACTTTAGAGTACAATACAATTTAAAATTACTTTTAATTGTGTTTTAAGTTATGATTTTTATTGTTTATCGCCTTTTATATATTGAAATAATCTTGAAATTATGTTATCCATTGATAATATGTTTATCCATCCTGGTTCACTATGAGATGTTGTCTTACTTATTTAGCTCACCCATATTTTTTAAAAAAAATATTTAGATTTGGTTTAGATCGAGTATATTGCATAAGGAGATTTGGATGAACAGACTTGCTCAGATGCAATATCATGCAGGGAGTAGAAGATCTGTTGTTTCTCTAGTTTAATAATTTTCTACTGATGAGGAGGGTGAAGACAATTTGCATTGGGAGCTTTATATTATATTGAGACAATTTGTACTTATTGCTCTGAAATAAGTATTTCTAGTTTAGCATGGGAATAAGATAGACAATAGTTTAATAGACAATAGTTTGTATATCCTTATAGTTGGTGCTGGAAACTTTATCAAGTATTATCAATTTATCTAGAACTATATTAAGTTTTATTGCTCTAAGTACTGTAAGGCTTAGCATGTGGACAAGATCTTTCTCGTATGCATGTTACTGGTGTTATAACTCCAACCTATAGTGCGGGTTTAAGAGTGTGACAGTTCAACTACAATCAGATATAGATTCTTTTTTTTTTAATTTTTAAAGACAATCAGATATAGATGCTGACACGACTCAGGCTGACCAATTGACCTTGGATAGGGCTCTGTACAGTTATGACGGGTGCCCTGCCATATCTTGGTTTTAGTGATGCCACAATGACAGCTCAAATATCCACAGAAAAGTCAGTGGTGTTATGAATAACTAAGAATTGAAGCAAAAGATACAGCATGTCATTCAACAGAGAAGGCATATGCGCCATTTAGTGAGCTAACAAGAAGAAGTTGCATGATCATGGTAGACATCAGGATTCTGAAAAGTTTGAGAACAACTCAGAACTCGAAAAGACAGATAAAACCTTTATAATGAAAGTGGAAAATTCCTAAGATAGGGATAAATAAAGTATCAATCATGTTGATTCAGTAAACAGTAATGGAAAGAAAAGCAATGCCAAGGAAAGAAAAAAAAAATGAACATGTTGTGACAGAAGACATGAATATATAATGATAAATCTTATTCACATAAACCATGAAGACAAACAAAACTTCACACCAAAATTTCAAATTTGTACAATCAAAGTGTCGTTTCCAGTACAATCAATCAAATATCAAATTAGAGATTCAAATATAAGCCATCTAGTAACATAACTCCATCAGGAAATTACATACTAACCATTTTCATTTAACCTCAGTAATAGTTGTTCCCTTGTCGGAAGAGCATACATCCCTGCACCAACTGCTTTCCTAATAGTCCATGTGTGATATGGCGCACAAACTTGTGCATAAGCAGTTGAGGCAGCATCTCTTAATGAGCAATCACTGCAATGTACAAGGATTTTAAATGAATGGCATTTATAAAACAAGAATACAACTTAGATTTTGTGACAAGGAAGTTATCATAATAATAATGTTAAATATATCATTGTTCCATATGCAGGTGTGATACAGAACAATATCGTGCTCACAGCATAAAGTGGACAAATTTGGAGATGAAGCAATATCAGTCACAGCCTCTGCCTGTTACGAAATCAGTTTCATTCTTTTTTATAGTTAATAGAATCATAATATGTCAGTAGTTAGTTTAAATCATATTTGAATCTTGATTAATAAGTATTCAGACCAAAATTTCTAGAAACTACCATGAATTGGGTCATATTCAAAAAAAAATCTTCAACTACTTTTTATACACGTAATCCCACCTATTTTTTTATGCTTTTTCAAAAAACTACCTCCTGTAACCCCTCTGTCCAAAATCGTATCACATGCCTAGCATGTGTGTTTTTCATGATAAAATAACCTTACTGAATTATTAACCATATCAAACAGTTGTGAGTTAGAAAAATCTAAATATTACAAAAATTAATCAAATAATTATTTCTTATGGAAAATGAAGAATAATCATTTGAAAAATATTTTGAGACATCACTAAAAATTGATGGGGGTTTTATGCAAAAGTTATTAATTTTAAAAAGAAAAACTATTTTTTATTAAAAATGTCATTTTGGACTTTGTACTCGTGCTGTAAACAGTGTCAGGGAGTTTTTTATAACAGGCAAAGTTGATGGAGGTTATGCGTACAGAAGATAGTTGATAGGGATTTTTGAAAATGGTCCATAGTTCATAGTAGTTCTAGAAATTTAACCTAGTATGTTTTTAGTTTATTCATCTCATTAGACTAATTTTTCTTAAGATGTGAGATGTGACGTATATTTTGGTCAGTGTCAAAAAAGAGCCCTGTATAAATGTATTATGGTCGCTGGTTCAATATAAATGCTGACTACTATTTGATCTTCTGATACAATAGTCAAATGATGAAAGCAAAAGTCTTCCAGGTCTGGATAGGAAAACACCCAAAATCTAGATTCAGTGAAATGAGAGGAGACAATATGTCTGTCTATGTGACTATGCCTGTGATTTTATATATCATATCTGTTAGCCTGTCTCAATGAACATGAGCGCGTAATATGTAATGTAAACATAAATGCATAGTCGTTAACATAACATTACATGGTACATTGGTACTTTGCATTGCAAGCACATAAAGACCAAAACTTGACAGGTGATTACTAAAATTTAAATTAACAAAAGCACTAGCACAATAAAAATTCAGATATAGGGTATTTTTACAGATAATTTACACAGATGTGGACAAGACTGTCCAAATCATAAATTTGAGACAGCTTCAATACAGTAATAAAACTGAGATAATGATAATCACCAAACCAATTATATCATCAAGATAGAATGTGTTATCATTTATATTAATTTCAGACCTTTTGAAATAGGTTGGGGTCATATGCTTCTCTATTGCTAGTAAAATGATATGTTCAGATTAGATATGACAATTATATAGAGGTAATAAATATGACAATTATATCGAGATATCAAGTCTGGCACCTATCAAAATTGAAAAAGAACAATGAAAAACCATCCCCAGAAAGTCTTTCTCCAATAGTAATAAATCAGAGGCAGAGAACAGATCAACACTATTAGAGTTCTAGGGTTATTATTAATCTATATTATTAATCTATATAATATGACAACAGACCCAATCTAGGGTTTGAGCCGTCATTCTCCACATTGACATGGTGTCAGAGTGTCTCTCATGAAAGTATCGTGAGATCTCTTTCTCTCCGCTGCCTTCTCCACCCATCGCACCCATCGCCACCTCCCTTTGCACTCGCCAACAACCCCCGCACATACATCTGCTCTCACCGACTCCATCTGTCACCTCCTCTGCACTCGCCGTCAAGTCCTCACCTTCCCCTGCCCTCGCCGACTTCATCTACCACCTTGTCAGCCCTCAACGACAAGTCCTGCAACTTGCTCTGCTCTCGCTGAACCTATCTACATCTTCCCCTGCCCTCGCGGACGCCATCCGGTGCCTTCTCTTCCCTCGCCATCCAGTTTTCTCTGTTCTCTGCCATCGACGACCCTGTTCTGTTCTGTTCTGTTCTGCTGTCGTTTGCTATCAGGAAGCTCTGTAGGCATCACCAGAGGCTTCGGGAAGCTCTGTTCACCATCAGATGCTCTGTTCTTGCCCTGTCCGACACTGGATGATTAGTTCCTGCTCCGTTCCTCTCTGAACTAGTTGCGACTGCTCTGTTATTGCTGCAGATGCTCTGTCCAGCCCCCTGCTGATCTCTTCTTGACATTGCAATCCCCGTTGAGCCCTGCTGCAGACTTCCAAGTACCATCTATCTGATCTGCACCAAACAGTATATCATCTATGCATCTGAAACTCTCTACTGGCCTCATATATGACTCTGACTGCACTCTGTTTTGCTGCTGTTGAAGCCATATGCCCCTATTAATGGCCTGTTTCTGGTATTTTGCTGATTTAACTATGCTCTGAAGCCACTGTTATGCTCCTATTATGTTGCTGATCTGATATTGGATGTTCTACTGGTCTTCTGATCATCTGCCGCTTGTGTGGTAATCTCGTTCCCACTGTTCAGTTTCCTATCTTTAGCTCTTTTCAATTGCTATATATAAATCATGACCAAGTATAAGGACAATGGCGATTCGATTTGGATCCAAATTACTACTTCCAAGTTGAATGGGAAGAACTATCTCTTATAGGCACAGTGTGTTAGATATACGTTACTGCAAAGAGAAAGCTGAAGTTATTACTTCTACAAACCCTCCTTTTCTGAAGCAAAATTCCCAGGGACTCCTGAAAAGGAGTGGGATAGTGTCAACTCTATGGTCATGACATGGTTTTGGAAAAGCATGGAACTGTCCTTTTCTGCTAACTTTATGTTTCATACAATGATGAAGGCAATCTGGGATATTGTTCGTGCTACACTCTTTGGAGAATATCGCCTCTCGAATCTGAGGTATATGAGAAGGTATTTAGCCTTCAGCAGGGCGACAAGTATATAGTTGAGTACTACAATCAGTTTAGGAGCATGATTGATGAGTTGAACCAGTATCAACCCCGCTACTGATCTAGAGACTACTAGATGACAAAGTGAGGATTTGTATGTCTGCAAGTGTCTTTTTGGGCCTAACACTACGCTACAGCCACTTCGTGGACATTCTTGACTAGAAAGAGTGGTATCCCATCTCTTCAAAATGTCCTCTCTATCTCTCAAGCAGAAGAGATCTCTACGCGGCTCCATCTTCAGAAACTTCAACCTTATATTCTTCTGCTGGTCGTGGTAGCTCCACTAGAGGCTGTGAATTACCGCCTCGTGGACGTGGAGGCTCTCGTGGTCACAGTCCTGGTCGTGGTGAGTCACGTTGTACTCATTGTCAACAAACCAACCACACTATGGATAGATGTTGGGCTCTTCATGGCAAGCCAGACTGGGCTTCACATGTTTTATTCTCTTTGTCTACGTATATGGTTTGACAACACTGAGTCTCTGGGTATTTTATCGTCTCCTTCTGCTCCCAGGGGTCTTCGACTGGGTCCACCATTGCCAAGGGCCCTGTACTTGTCACCAACGAAGAGTATGATTTTCTTCTGAATAAGATGCAGTCCACCACTACATTTGATGTAGCTACTCTCGTACACACAGGTATCTCCTGCCTAAACAGCTCTACTTCATCCTCCTGGATCATTCACTCTGGAGCCTTCATTCACCTCACTAGTAAATCCACTCTATTCTCTACCTTTAATCCTTCTAGTATTGCATACATTATTACCCTTGCTGATGGTAGTTCTAAGTTTATCACTGGCACTGGCACAGTTCACCCTACATCATCACTTGTTTTATTTGATGCTCATCATATCTATGGTGTTCCATTTAACTTGTTATATGTTAGCCGCTTAATTAAATCTTTAAATTGTACCATCACTTTCTCTCCTCCCTCTTGTGTGCTTCAGGACCTTTAGATGAAGAGGGTGATTGGTGGGGGGCATGAGCGTGATGGATTATACTACTTTCAGTGTGATGATAAGCACTCTGAGGGCACTGCAGCTACTATCTCTGAGTCATCGCCTCTTCGGTGACATTTTGATTCGGTCATGCATCTCTGAAATCAATAAGCAAGTTATTTCTCTCTACTAAATTTTTATCTATGTTGGAGTGTGAATCTTGCTAACTAGAAAAATATTTTAGGTCCAGTTTTGTTTCTAGAGAAAATAAACAATTCATGTCTCCCTTTGAAGTTATTTATACTGATATTTGGAGCCTATACGGATTAAATCATTTTCATGACATTCATATGTTGTAACAATTATTGACGATTTTTCATGAATGACATGGTTGTTTTTAGTGAAAGATAGGTTTCATGTGTTTTCTATGTTTAAACTGTTTCACAATGAGATTATAAATCAATTTGGTTGTTCTATAAAAAACATTCGCTCTAATAATGCCTTAGAATACATGCAATCTACTTTTCAAGAATATTCTGCTTCTTTTGGTATTATACATCAGACTACTTGTGCTCACACACCACAACAAACTGGTGTTGCTGAGCGCAAGAATTGTCACCTTCTTGACGTTGCACGCTTAATTATGAACATATGCATGTTCTTTAAGTATTTCTGGAGTGACGCGCTTTTAACTGCTTGTTATCTCATTAAATGTATTCCTTCTTCTGTTTTACATAGTCAAACACCAATTTCTACTCTTTACAAAGATAAAATGTTTGAACTTATACCATGTGTTTTTTGTTGTCTGTGTTTGTGCACGTGTTAGGAATAAGACATGATAAATTAGACCTCGAGTAGTCAAGTGTGTGTTTCTAGGATATTGGTGTTGGAATCCTCTAACTAAGAAGTATGGGGTTTGTGTTAATGTAACATTTTTGAAACCACACCATAACTTTCTCATATGTCTTCTTCTCCTGTCTCTCTTGCTCTTTATCTCCTCCCCTACCTATACCAGTTGATTTTGCTCCACTGCCCCTAATAGTTTATCAACAACGACCGAAGGACTACAGAGCCTCGGCTTGTACCACATCCACCATCTCATTCTTCGGCTGAGACTCCTGCTCTAGAGCTTCCCATTGCTCTTCATAAAGGTACCCAGTTTTATACTACTAAACATCATATTGCTAGCGTTGCTTCCTTTTCTCATCTTTCTCCAACATTTTCTGTTTTTTTTCCTACTATCTTATCCATTGTATTAATTCCAACTTTCCATCGTGAGGTCTTGTTAGATCTTAGGTGGAAAAAAAAAAGCTATGGATGAGGAAATGGCTACTTTGTATCAAAATCAAACTTGAGACTTGGGCTACTTTGCCTTCTGGGAAGCAAGTTGTTGGATGTCGGTGGGTCTATACTGTGAAGGTTCTCCTTGATGGACAGTTAAGTAACTGGAGGCTCGCCTTGTTGCTAAGGGCTATGCCCAGACGTTTGGGGTTGACGACTTTCTCTCCAATGGCCCGTCTTCATTCCATGCGCATTCTTTTGTCTGTGACAGTGGTCAGGCAGTGGTCAAGAAGTGACTTCTATCTCAGCTGGACATTAAGAACGTCTTCTTACACGATAATCTATAGGAGGAGGTATATATGACTCAGCCACCGGGGTATGTGACCCAAGGGGAGCCTTCAAGAGTGGCGTAGCCCAGATTTTAAAGACAGGGGACACAAAATAATATTCAGCAATATAAAAATAGTACTTTTGCATATAAATAAATGCATGCAAACAACAAAATCAACTATCGATTATTTTGCATAATTTGATGTCACAATATATATGTTATTAGCAAACATCCATATAATTACATTCGCAATGTATATCCAATATGCAACCTCTATAAGATTATAACAAAATTACAAAACACAACACATTAATCACTAATTAACTAATTTTATCATAATGATTTTTTTATTTTTTTTAGATCACTAAATAAATAAATTGTGCCATGATAAATAATAAAAGATTTAGAAATTTATCAAAATGGCAAGATAAACAAACTTAATGAGTACTCCAAATTAAAAGAAATTTTAGCATACCAACGGTGTCGGTGATAATGAGGAGATGGGTGTGGCTCATGGGCTGTGATCCCGTGGAAGCCGCCTAGTCCCGCTCGCCACTTGCGATGAAAGCTGCCAAGTCCTTGACTCCTTGTTCGAGTGCCCTGGTGTTATAGAGAGAGATTTTAGGTATTTGAGAGTGAGATCGAGAGAGGGGATGAGATTTAGAGATTTCGGGTTTAGAGATTTGAGTGTGAGTTGAGATTTAAGAGGGGATGAATTTAGAGATTTAGAGATTTGAGAAAAATAGACAAAGAGGAGGTCAGAGATGAGAGAGAGGCCGAGACTGCCATCGCGAGTTGGGACTCACTGCTAATTTGCCGTAGAGATCAGAGATGAGAGAGAGGTCAAGATTGTCGTCGCGAGTTGGGACTCAAAGTGAATTTGCCGCAGAGAGCAGAGATGAGAGAGAGGCCGAGATTGTCGTCACGAGTTGGGACTCGTTGCGAATCTCAGACTAGAGATGAGAAAGAGGCCGAGACCGTCGTTGCGAGTTGGGACTCGTCGTGAATCTCATATCAGAGATGAGAGAGAGAGAGGCAAAGACCACCATCATGAGTTGGAAATCGCTGTGAATCTCATATCAGAGATGAGAGAAAGGAGAGAGAAAGGCTGATAGAGTGCCTTGACCCAATGGAGGACACAAATTACACACCCAAAGCATTTTTTGTGTGGGGTCGGGGGGTCACGTGACCCCCTCCCTTTGCCAATGGCCTCAAGAATGCTATCTATGGGCTAAAGCAATCACCTCAAACTTGGTTTGACAAGTTCGGTATTGTCGTTGCCCTGGTCTAAAGCGGTGTATATCTTACCACTCGCTTTTTGTCTGTCATTCCTCTGCGAATAATATTGTCTTGGCAGTATATGTGGATGATATTGTAATATTTGGGGATGATTTGCATGGTATTATTGCCTTGAAGCATTATTTAAGCACTCACTTTTTAAGAAGGATCTCAGTTATCTTCGCTACTTAAGGTCGCTCTCTCTCCTCATGGTTTATCTCTATCTCAATGAAAGTATTTCACTATTTTATTGACTGAATCTGGTATGTTGGGTTCCCGGCCGATTGATACATCGATAGATCATATTGTTCAGTTTGATCAGAACTTGGGTCTTGCTTTTGCGGATCATGCTAGATATCACAGATTGACTAGGAAAGTTATCTATATGATAGTCACTAGGCCTAATTTTACATTTATTGTTAGCTTGTTGAGTCGATATATGCAGACTCCTCATTAGCTTCACTGGAATGTTGCATGTTGGATACTCTGATACTGACTGGCTTGATTATCGTTCTACGAGTGGTTACTGTACATTTGTGGGCGGTAACTTTATAACTTGGCGCAATAAGAAAGAGAGATTGATTGATCGGTCCAGTGCTGAGGCTAAATACAGAGTGATAGCACACATTGCTTGTGAGATGATTTGGATTCAGTTGTTATGCGAGATGGGTGTGACCACATCTCACCCTATGGAGATATTTTATGATAATCATGCAGCTATTTATGTTGCCAACAATTCTGTGTTTCACGAGCGGACAAAGGATATCTAGGTTGATTGTCACTTTATTCGAAATATGATCATGGGCAAAGCGGATTGTCACCTCCAATGTGACCATGTCACGTCTAGTGCACAGCTTGGTGATATTCTAAGGCATTGTTTCGCAAGTCTTTTTCGACTCTGTGTAACAAGTTGGGCATGATAGATATATATACTCCTGCTTGAGGGGGAATATTAGAGTTTTAGGGGCATGATTGTAATTTTCTCTCATTAAAAATCTAGATAATATGACAGCAGACTCAATATAGGGTTTGAGTTATTATTCTCTACATTGACAAACACAAAGACGCCAAAACAAACCCAAGATAAGGCCAGTTTGGTATCAACTAATTCATACATGTGTCACTTTCTTTGATAATACATTTTACTTTTCTCCTTCCAACAGGACTGATTCTCCTTCGAGTCCACAACATTGTCACTAATGGCAGTGGCGACAGTGAAGTCAGTGACAGAGACAAGTTGGCAGTGGCGACGATGGCATCAACATTGTCTGCAGCCAATGGATGGTTGAGGTAGTGATATTGTTGTCATTTGCTGTAGCAACGACAATGGTGCAGGAAGAGGCAATGTCGTTGATGGCAATTTCATCATCAATGGCAACATCTAGCAATAGAAACGACACCCACAGGCGGTGGAGGAGGCTATTGCGAAAGTGTTAGTCTCGCCGACGATGGCAGGCTCTGGCTGTGGTAATCGGGATGGTAGCAACAATGCAGGCATAGCAGTGGAGAGGGGAGGAAAAGATGAGGATGAAGAGTAAGGATTTTGGGGACAGTTTTTTTTTTTTTTTTTTGGATTCCCACTAGTGAGAATGTAATATATCCACCACTTATAGCAGAGGGAATCATATGGCCATGATTCGGTTGTGTTTGGTTTGAAAGAAAATGGAGGAAAGGAAAAGAAAATTGGGAGGAAAATCATTTCTGATGCTTACTTGCAAAAAAATCTAAGGAGGAAAGGAGAAGAAATTGAATAATATCAAACATAGTTTTCTTTCCACTTTTCTCTACTCTCACATAACGAAATTGGGGAAAATGCGTAGAGGAAAAGGAGTATTGCCTTGAAACTAACTGCTAATAGGGCAAACCTAAGCCCTTATTATGAAACCCGGAACTACCTAAACCATGCAACTCTATATCTATAACTTTTAAATTTTTATTTTACTTTTCTCTTTCTTTTTCTCAGCATCAAACTGTAAAAGCAGATTTCATTTCATTTCTTTTCTTTTCTCTTTTCCTTTCCCTTTCCCTTTCCCTTTCTTTTCTTTTCTTTTCCTTCTCCTTTCTTTTCTCTCATTTTAGTCTTAACCAAACACAGCAGAAATGAAGAAATGTGATGCCAACGGGAATATCAAGTATCTTAGGAGTGTTGATTTGTGCTTATGCCAAACATGAGATTTTTTACGCAAGAAAACAGACTCTTACTTGCCAAACGCAGGGCAAAAAGTTTCACAGGAAAAATGAAATCCTAGTGAGATAGGGATGCACCTTAGTTTTCCACATCATAGTTTCCCTTCAAGGAGACTTAGTACCTAGAAAACAAGCCTCATAAAGAGTTCACCATCTCTAACCAAGTTATATTATGTTGTTTCCAGCTTAGGCATTGTCAGCGTCAAACAGTGGCCACCACACGCTGTACTTAGTTCAACTGTCTTTCTCCATCATGTGGTATAAAATCCTTTCTTCACCTCAATCAACATTCTAACCATCATCTCACCCATTCAAATGCCTTTCCTTGAGCCACTTATTAAACTGCAGTACTTCCTATACCTTATAGACAAATATTATTTTCTAGTAACAATTCTTTTGCTGCAATATTCTTTTCACAGTAGTATGTCATCAATTCATATAGATAGGGAAATTTAAATGGTATAGCTTTGAAACATTTTGACTATACCTTGTCTGTAATTTCTTCAGGAAAAAATAAAAAACTTTAGCTGTGAACTAAATCCCTTAACTTTCATACATTTTAAACTCAAAAGCCCTATGCAAGAACAATTAGCACCAAAGAAAATATGTTTATATCTCGCATAACAAATTGCATCACTCGACAAGTTTTCCATGACATGCGCCCATAACCTGACCATGCAGCATGCATTCTGCTTCAATCATACATTATTATCTAGTCCATGTGAAGAATTGTAATAGTAGTACCGATGTCCCACTGACATGTACATATCTAAGATCAGAAGTGGGCACATTCCATTTCACACAAAAAAGGTGCATCTTTCTCAAGTATATTGTCAAGGTATGATAGAGAGGATCTGTTTGTATCTCAGAAATATGAGACTTTTTTTTTCTATTTAAAATTCTCACAGGCAGAAAATTCGCCATAATAAAACTGCTAGATTTCTCATAACCGTAAAGTTAGAAATGAATATTTTACAAGTTTTTACTATTCATTCAAGTAACTTCACCTTCTGATGCACTTCCGTAGCACTTCCGTACTGAAGCATTCTTTAGATTTTACCAACAAATCCAAAATTGCATAATGACTCATAATAGGGTTTCTAGATACTAAAGTATTATAATGAGCATTAATTTCATGGATAGGAAATTTTCTTCATGAGAAATATAAGTTTAGTTGCATAGTTAGTCTTCTTAGGCACGCTAAAACCGATTTTGATCAGATTTTCCAAATGTTAGAAATGATTCAAGATTGTAGTCCCTCTTCTCAAATTAAATTTTTCCAATAAAACAGCTACAAAAGAGACCAAGTGGATCAGAATTTAACACTAGTAGTAGGCCACTCAAACAGCAAAGCAGATTATGCCCATGTGTCATGCAGTTAATAGCTTTACTAACAAAGCACAGGTGAGGCAATATCACTGACAAATAAATAAAGTATGAAAATCTGAATGTTCAACAAATAGAAGATTGCTGAAAGTGAAATTTTCAAACAGGAACGCAATATTAAAGATTATTAACCATGAAGAATAGCAATTGTGTATACAAAACAGAACATTATGGGATTAAAAAATATGATGGCCTGAGACAAAGACGTGGAACATACCTAGAAGCTAGAAAATTTTCAAATAACGCTTTAATTAGATCTAGTCCTTGCCTAACTCTCCGCAAATGACGCGAAAGACTTCCAGGCTTTTTAACTGAGTCAGTTTCAACATCATGGTCTACTATGCTCACTAAAGTATCATATGTCTTTGATGCTTCCAATAGGTCGTTTACCTGGATAGAATTATTTAGCAACAAAATAAGTTAGAAAAGCCAATTGCAACACGCAAGACTTTGGGTTCAAACAAGAAGCTTGTTGAAGAACGAATTCTACAAATGAAAGACTGATAATAAAAGAGAATTTTGCTACAAATTTGAAGAAGTAAAAGAAAATGGAAAATCTTGTGAAACTATCTTAGGAAATACTATAATGCCTTTATTTATACAAGTCATTCAGAAATATATTAAAGGATCGATTTGTAGATTACGAGCAAAATCAATATGTTCTTATTGATTAATTAAATACTTATAAAAAATCAATATAATCTATATGGGTTATTTGTTCCCAGTGTCTCTCCTTCGATTACAATCTGAGGACGCAGTCTAAAATTCCACTATGAATGTTCCACTCCATTCATCGTGATGTTCATGTCCTAAAATGCTTATATACAGAGAATCATACAATTTGAACATTTTTTTAACTATCAATCAAATGATGTCAGTTGTTCTATCTATGAAAAACTGTTCATTTTGTAACCATTTGATGCATGATTAAAAAGTATCAAAAGTGCTTGATTTTTATACACAATCGGTTTAGGATGTGTAGATCAAAATGGTTAGAGCGGATCATCCTTAGAGTTGTTCCATGGTGAGATTTTAGGTTGCCTCATTGGGTAGTAATCTAAGAATACGCACTAGGAACACTTTACCCTATATGTGTGTGGAGAGAAAGTATAATATATTATATATATATATATATATATATATATATATATATATATATATATATATATATATATTATACTTTCTCTCCACACACATATAGGGTAAAGTGTTCCTAGTGCGTATTATATATAGAGAGAGAGAGAGAGTAGTGATACAATGAGATGGTGATATGGGCAAGTTAAATGTGAGATGGATGATCTCAATCGTTTAATACAATCCAATGCTAAGATGCATTTAGCTTAAAAGAGAAAGAAGGAGAAACTTAACAACATAGCCTTTGTCCTCATATTTTATTATTGACACTCTCTTATTCACAACTATATCCATCTTCTCCAACCTGTGTCTCCAAACCTCCTCTTTATTACCCGCTTTTAAATCTCATTTCTCTTCACCGATTAAACCTAATATCAAATTATATACAATTTTCGCAATAAAAGAAAAAAAACACCAGATTTTCAATTCCCTAGAGAATCACTGAGATTTATGTGTTTCCCAACCATGAACAGCAGACCTGATTAGCCATTATCTATGTAACACGGATACTTCGTCGAAGGAGATGTACCCTGTTGGATACATTTTCGATACTTAGACACCCTAATACTTGTCCAATACTCGACTCATACATGTCGTATACTCCTTTTACATATCCTAAAATCTGCAACATATCTTAGACGTATCGGAGGCGTATCCTTCATGTAACCACATATATAAAATTAAACAAAAATAAATCTAATTTTGAATGAAAAGTTTATGGCTTTATTACTTGCAGATGCATTGTACTTATATTAGTTTCTCAATAAGGATCATTCATATAATTATAGATTTACATGACTCGAAATATTCTAGAACATTTAACATATTGTTTTCTTTAATCGTCCCTTTAAAAATTCATATTATAGATAATGAACATTAAGACACATAAACAAGTATGATTTAATCATTATTGCATATTTATACATATGTGATAGCATATTTTTATCACATATCTATATGTGCACATTGTGTATAACATGTGTATCTTTGTATATGAAGATGTAAAAACACAAATATATACATATTATTTTTGTTGCATCCATGTCGTACTAGTTCCTAGTTCTTAAAAAAAATAGCCGTATCTCATGTCCGTGTTGTGTCGTACACGTATCTTGTATTTGTGTCCATGCTTCATAGTGCATTATACATAGATAAATCTTATGTACCATATCAAAATAAAAAAAATTTATATTTACTAAAAGAGATAAATAAGAAAGGAATAGTTGAAATTTTCATTTAAACTCAAGATTTAGCACTCTTGATCATGCCCGTTCGTTACTTAGAAGATAGGTTCAAATAGATGCAAGATTGGTGAAAGGAAGACTTGAGATTAAGGGAAAAGAAGAATTTGAGGGGGCAGGATAAGCTTGGATGTCTATAAAGATAAGTGGGGAAAGGATCAACAAAGTTAGAGGGAAGAGGTAGAGGCCAGAAGGTAATGAACACGAGAGAGAAAAGATGACCAATGGAGAGCAACAGGAAGAAGACAGGTGGTTTGAGTTGACAAGTTTGTTTGATTTTTTTTCTTTCCCTCCTTGTTTTCTTTTTCCTCCCAAGTAGGAGACATTTAGCCATTGGAGACTATTGGACGACTGAGATCATCCATCTCACGTTTAACTTAACCATCTCACCATCTCATTGTGTCATGACTCTCTATATGTATGTGTGTCACTAAAGTATATATAATATATTATATAGATATATCTCGCTATGCACTATTTTTAAACTCGTAAAATAGCAACTATATATGACAAAGATTAAGGTGGAAAAGTAAGAATTTAAGGTTGTAATTTTGTAATAAGGTGGCAATATGGAGAATGTATGTAATTTAATATATGACTTTTTTGGTCAATAGAAGTGTTGAAATTTTGGTATCTTATAGCTTTTAGATTATTGAAAAAATTGATGTTTAATTTCTTATTTTTGTTGGACAATGGAATTGGGTATTTAGTAAAACCCACCGAACACGTTGTTTTCGTGTCTGGGTATAGTAACCCCAAAGAGAGGTGGGCATTTCATCACTCAAAAAACTCACCCATCAAGACCCTTTGAATACCCTTACTTACCTATCAACCCCACCCCGATCCCCCACACTCACCACTAAAACAACACACAAATATATGCAAATGGTATGGTAAATGTATCTCATAACCTACATAGCACAATTACTTCTATTATGAAGTCGTACTTGTGTTGAACACCGACACTTAACACTTCTAGTACACTTCTCAAATTTATCCTTAATTATATATAGATTTTTTAGTTTAGGACACTTGTTGGGCACTTCTAGAACACTTGTTCTATATTTTTCTTACACTTTTTTCTTCACATTACATATTTGAGATACTTATTTACTTTTCCTTACATATCAAAGAGTATACTTTAGTGAAACAAAAAATGCCATCAAAATATTGATGATACGTGTAAAACTATAATAAGTTTATATATATATTAATATAAGAAGTTAGACACATTGAACTATGTGTGTGAACTTTTGAGTGCAAAGACATGACTATGCATGTATATTTATGAACTCTTATTATTATTTATATACATATTCTAGTGTTATATCATTGTGTCTCCATGTTTGCGTATCCTATTTTTTAAGAAATTGTCGTGTCTCGTATCAGTGTCTGTTGTACTCGTGTCACGTGTCTGTGTCCATGCTCTTAGCTCATAACACACAAGTATATTCAGATGGTATATTATTTGTTTTCCATATAATATTTGAGCTTAATAAAGAATAAGGGCCCAAATGTCCTACAAGTTTGATTTAGTGGAATAATAATTCTTAAACAGACTAAAGGTTAATGTAACGCCCCGATCCGGCGGGTACGGAGACGTTACTGTGACGTATATACGCAGGTCGGAAATACCCTCTCGTATATACGCTAAGCATCAGTACATGCAAGAATCAGAGTACGGAAGCACGTGGTGTGATATACATTCCAACATATAAGTACAATTACAAAGTTATCACCAGATGTGACACAATATTACAATAATATTATATCATCATTATGGCGCAAATGCGAGAATACAAAGGATGTACAAGTATGAACAGTGTAAAAAGAGGCTCAGAGTCATAACAGGAAAACTCTAGAGCCGAGTAGGGGGGCCTGGAAGGATGGGGCTCTGGACGGTCTGTTGGGGATCCATGCTTCAGCTGCGCCACTCTGATCAGCAACTGAGAGAATCCACACGCTCCAATCTCCAAAACTTGGACATGAGAATCCAGAGGAGTCAGAACTCCCCGGCGAGTGGTGACGCGAAAGCCAGATGGCGTGCTGAGATAAGCACATGTGTATCGATAAATCTAAGTCATAAACATGCATTGAAAATCGTGTCGTGAGCACAAGCATGCAGGAACAAGTAGAGAGACAGTAATCGATATCAAGCCGGGCACATGTATGATATAAGATGATAACAGCAGGAGACTGGTGGAATAGATCACGAGTGGTAAAGCAGGATGTGAACAGGTATAATATGATAATCATAAAACCGCAAAATCCGAAGTAAAACTCGATGAAAGCAATTGTGGCGAGACAAGTTGTATAACCAAGTTTGTAGAGCAACATAACAAGTTATTATCTTGGCATCTTATTATTATTATTACTCGTCCGACCTAGGTATGTGTCCTGGTGTACATCTCAACACACATACATCCATATATAAGCAAGTCGAGGTTGGTTATTAGAAGCTGATGAAGAACTGATAGCTCATACTTATAGTAGTTCCCGTCCGCCCGGGACACAGCCATTTGGTTGCCTGAAATCCCCCTAACACGCATCTTCTGGGGGCTTGAAATCCCCCTAACACGAATCGTCGGTTTTAGTATTCCACTACTATAAGCAAGGCACCAAACCGGCATCCATCACTTCCTCTTTTTCCCCCTGCAAGTTATCTTTTTATAGCTTATTAACAATATTATCAGATTACGGGAATGAGTAGGATCATAACTGGTCATAACAGGAATACATAACAAGCATAACGGGAGTTCATAACAGGCATAACTGGAGTACATAACAAGAGATCAGGTACTACATTCCCATAATGTTATAATCATGAGTAGAGAGTTAATCATAACAGGTATCAGGTCTCAACATGCCAATGACAAGTGATCAGTCAGGTGACAAGTAATAAGTCATGTCATAATAAGGAACAAGTGATAAGAGATAATATACAGGAGCAGGTATCTAGTAGTAGCATGGTAAATGATAACACATCAGTTGTTAAGTTATACATAATGAAAATACAAGTTGACCCGACGAAGCGGGGAAAACCGAATGGAGGCGAGGACACTCGCCTAAATACAGAAAAATACTGTGAAATCCCCGATCTCTGGAATCCAGGTAATCAACGCGTAAACACGTTCCAATAAAAAGAAGGAGAGAGAATGAAGACGCGGGAATCGCAGACGCGGGAGTCGCGTCGCGTATATGTCACAAACGCGGGGTTCGAGACCAGCGTTTAAGTCAGAACATAAGAAGAACGCAGACGCGAGCATGAGCTCAGCGTCACGTTAACACAAGAACGCGAGGATCGCGTTAAACAAATATCAAGAACGCGAAGATCGCGTTAAGAAATTACTTGGACGCGAGGTGAACTCTGCGTCTAGCAATTAACAGAAAAAGAGAGACAGGGAGATGAAAGAGTGAGAGTGAGACGCAAGGAAATGAGGGATAAAAACAGAGAAGAAAAGAGAAAGGAAAGGAAAGGAAAAAGAAAGGAAAGAAAGAAAGAAGGGAAGAAAAGAAAGAAGAAAGGAAAGAAAAGAAAGAAGAAAGGAAAGAAAAGAAAGAAGAAGGGAAGGGGGGATGGTCGGTCATGTTGCCGGCGGCGGCCGGAGATGGCCGGAAGTGACCGGAGATGGTGGCCAAAGCTCCAAGCCCAAGCAAATGTGGGGTGCAAGTGTAGTTAAAATGGTGAAAATGGAGTTTTGCAAACGAGGCTTCGGAGAACGAAGCTATAACTCGTTAGAAATAGCTCTCCGAGGGGAGGAAGATGGCGTAGTTAGTGGTGACCAAGGTGGTGTATGTGGTGGTGGAGATGGTGGTGAAGCTGGTGGAGAAGATGGGTTATTTTGATGGGAAAAAGGAAGAAGAAGAAGGTGGTGTTGTTGGTGTTGTGGTTGTTGTTGTTGTTGGAATGGAGGAGATGGAGGAGAAAAAGGCGGTGGAATTGGTGGTGGAGAAGATGAAAGAGGTGGAGAAGATGGTCGGCCAAAGGAAGGGCAAGGGACTTGGTGGGCTGCTGGACGCTTGCTGGAAATGGAGAAGGAAAGAAAAAAATAAAAGAGAGAGAAGGGGATGTGTATATATAAAGGGAGATGGGATATTTACAAGTTTGCCATCCCACTAAATGAAACATGCGTTTCATTCAAAAAATGGGCTGCGTCTCATATAATGAAAATCTGCGTCTAGCAGCTGTCCAGACGCATTGATGGAACTTGCGTCCAGGGAAAAATGGGAAAGTTGCGTTTAACAGAAAGGACAAAAAGTCATAATGACTTGATCAGAGTTGATCTAAAGTGCATTAAATGCAGATAGAAAGCGAATCTTCGCTTTAAAGACCAGATCTGAGTCTGGTGAGACTTGCGTCTAAGGAGGGAGAGAAAAATGAGATAAAGGAAAAAAATAAAATATCAGGATAAGATTCCGGTATCTGGGGAAAACACCGAAAACTCCGGAAAAGCCCGAAAATTGAAATAGCTCGGAAAGCTTCTCAAAAATTCTCAAAAATAATAAATATTATTTTAAGATTTTTGGTGAAATCGGTTTTCAGAAATTCAATCCTGTTTTCAAAATAAAAATCCTAAAGTCAACCGTCAATACCGGTCTACACCGGATTGGCTAGATTTTGATAAAATCTGAAAAATCTCAGAAAAAGTATTTAGATAAAAAAAAATGTGATTTTAAGAAGTTATGGGAAAGCTGTTTTTAGAATTTCAACTCCGTTTGTAAATTAAAAATCCGAGAATCGAGCAGCGGTATTGGTCGACCCCGGTTTTGAAGATTTACAACTTAATTCAGGAAAATTTTAGAAAATCATGAAAAATCTAGAATATTAGAAAATGGTGTTTGAAACTAAAATCGGTCAAATCTGAATATCAGAAAGACAAAATCGAGCAATACTCTAGGATTGGGTCCTTGGTTCAGACTAGGGCTGACTCCGAGTCCACGAATCCAGATCCAAGGCAAAACGATCATATAAATAATTCATAATACAAAACAAATACAGGAAGTAAATTGAAAAATACGATCAAAAAATCTGAATACGCACTAAGTACGTATTCCGGGAACGGGGTGTTACATTCCATCCACCTTACAAAAAATTGCGTCCTCGCAATTTCGATAAGGGGTAAAATGAACACAAAAGGGATATGGACGGGAATTATACCAATCAAGATATGAATCACTGCGGGTATGGCTCTCAAGTCGACTGAACAACAATCGGAATATAGATATCTTCTGCACTTCCGGCTGTATAAGTCTTTGAACGATTCCAAATAATACTGATCTGATGTCGTTGCTTTGCAATAGAATTCCAGTTGTACTGCATACTTGATAGCTCTCCGAGAATAAGCCAGAATACTGAAGATAAAGGAAACCCTGATAGTACTGAGCATAATAAAGAAGACCGATAATTTGAGAATTCCGAATACCAGGCATCGATCACTCTGAAAGATGTAGCCAAGAATAAAGAATAACCGTAGAAAATCCGGATACCTCCTTCTGAAAGATAACCCGATCGTGGACCAATCCTGAGAATACCCGAGCTTCATAGAGTTGGCCGGAGAGATCATATAATAGCTTCATTCATTGTCAGCCGCTACCTCTCTAGTCTATCATATCTTAAGTTGGTATAAAGGCTACGAAAAATCAAAACAGTAGAAAGATAGAAGAGATTAGGAATCAAAGGAAGGATGATCAAGATAGAATAGATAACTCTGTCTTGTAGTTGGATTGTATAAGCAGGACTCAAGCATTCCAGTTGCAAATTTCTTTACCACTAATTTGCCGACTGGTTGTACCGAAGATGTGAGAGCCTAGGCTCTGATATCACCCTGTAACGCCCCGATCCGGCGGGTACGGAGACGTTACTGCGACGTATATACGCATGTCGGAAATACCCTCTCGTATATACGCTAAGCATCAGTACAGGCAAGAATCAGAGTACGGAAGCACGTGGTGTGATATACATTCCAACATATGAGTACAATTACAAAGTTATCACCAGATGTGACACAATATTACAATAATATTACATCACCATTATGGCGCAAATGCGAGAATACAAAGGATGTACAAGTATGAACAGTGTAAAAAGAGGCTCAAAGTCATAACAGGAAAACTCTAGAGCCGAGCAGGGGGGCCTGGAAGGATGGGGCTCTGGACGGTCTGCTGGGGATCCACGCTTCAGCTGCGCCACTCTGATCAGCAACTGAGAGAATCCCTCCAATCTCCAAAACGTGGACATGAGGATCCAGAGGAGTCAGAACTCCCCGGCGAGTGGTGACGCAAAAGCCAGATGGCGTGCTGAGATAAGCACATGTGTATCGATAAATCTAAGTCATAAACATGCATTGAAAATCGTGTCGTAAGCACAAGCATGCAGGAACAAGTAGAGAGATAGTAATCGATATCAAGCCGGGCACATGTATGATATAAGATGATAACAGCAGGAGACTGGTGGAATAGATCACGAGTGGTAAAGCAAGATGTGAACAGGTATAATATGATAATCATAAAACCGGAAATCCGAAGTAAAACTCGATGAAAGCAATTGTGGCGAGACAAGTGGTATAACCAAGTTTGTAGAGCAACATAACAAGTTATTATCTTGGCATCTTATTATTATTATTACTCGTCCGACCTAGGTATGTGTCCTGGTGTACATCTCAACACACATACATCCATATATAAGCAAGTCGAGGTTGATTATTGGAAGCTGATGAAGAACTGATAGCTCATACTTATAGTAGTTCCCGTCCGCCCGGGACACAGCCATTTGGTGGCCTGAAATCCCCCTAACACGCATCTTCTGGGGGCCTGAAATCCCCCTAACACGAATCGTCGGTTTTAGTATTCCACTACTATAAGCAAGGCACCATACCGGCATCCATCACTTCCTCCTTTTCCCCGTGCAAGTTATCCTTTTTATACCTTATTAACAATATTATCAGATTACGGGAATGAGTAGGATCATAACTGGTCATAACAGGAATACATAACAAGCATAACGGGAGTTCATAACAGGCATAACTGGAGTACATAACAAGAGATCAGGTACTACATTCCCATAATGTTATAATCATGAGTAGAGAGTTAATCATAACAGGTATCAGGTCTCAACATGCCAATGACAAGTGATCAGGCAGGTGACAAGTAATAAGTCATGTCATAATAAGGAACAAGTGATAAGAGATAATATACAGGAGCATGTGTCTAGTAGTAGCATGGTAAATGATAACACATCAGTTGTTAAGTTATACATAATGAAAATACAAGTTGACCCGATGAAGCGGGGAAAACCAAATGGAGGCGAGGACACTCGCCTAAATACGGAAAAATACTGTGAAATCCCCGATCTCCGGAATCCAGGTAATCAACGCGTAAACACGTTCCAATAAAAAGAAGGAGAGAAAATGAAGACGCGGGAATCGCAGACGCGGGAGTAGCGTCGCGTATATGTCACAAACGCGGGGTTCGAGACCCGCGTTTAAGTCAGAACATGAGAAGAACGCAGACGCGAGCATGAGCTCAGCGTCACGTTAACACAAGAACGCGAGGATCGCGTTAAACAAATATCAAGAACGCGAAGATCGCGTTAAGAAATTACTTGGACGCGAGGTGAACTCCGCGTCTAGCAATTAACAGAAAAAGAGAGACAGGGAGATGAAAGAGTGAGAGTGAGACGCAAGGAAATGAGGGAGAAAACAGAGAAGAAAAGAGAAAGGAAAGGAAAGGAAAAAGAAAGGAAAGAAAGAAAGAAGGGAAGAAAAGAAAGAAGAAAGGAAGAAAAGAAAGAAGAAGGGAAGGGGGATGGTCGGTCATGTTGCCGGCGGTGGCCGGAGATGGCCGGAAGTGCCGGAGATGGTGGCCAAAGCTCCAAGCCCAAGCAAATGTGGGGTGCAAGTGTAGTTAAAATGGTGAAAATAGAGTTTTGCAAACGAGGCTTCGGAGAACGAAGCTATAGCTCGTTAGAAATAGCTCTCCGAGGGGAGGAAGATGGCGTAGTTGGTGGTGACCAAGGTGGTGTATGTGGTGGTGGAGATGGTGGTGAAGCTGGTGGAAAAGATGGGTTATTTTGGTGGGAAAAAGGAAGAAGAAGAAGGTGGTGTTGTTGGTGTTGTGGTTGTTGTTGTTGGAATGGAGGAGGAGATGGAGGAGAAAAAGGTGGTGGAATTGGTGGTGGAGAAGATGAAGGAGGTGGAGAAGATGGCCGGCCAAAGGAAGGGCAAGGGACTTGGTGGGCTGCTGGACGCTTGCTGGAAATGGAGAAGGAAAGAAAAAAATAAAAGAGAGAGAAGAAGGGGATGTGTATATATAAAGGGAGATGAGATATTTACAAGTTTGCCATCCCACTAAATGAAACATGCGTTTCATTCAAAAAAATGGGATGCGTCTCATATAATGAAAATCTGCGTCTAGCAGCTGTCCAGACGCAGTGATGGAACTTGCGTCCAGGGAAAAATGCGAAAGTTGCGTTTAACAGAAATGATAAAAAGTCATAATGACTTGATCAGAGTTGATCTGAAGTGCATTAAATGCAGATAGAAAGCGAATCTTCGCTTTAAAGACCAGATTTGAGTCTGGTGAGACTTGCGTCTAAGGAGGGAGAGAAAAATGAGAAAAAGGAAAAAATAAAATATCAGGGTTTTCAGAGATTCAATCCCGTTTTTAAAATAAAAATCCTGAAGTCAACCGTCAATACCGGTCTACACCGGATTGGCTAGATTTTGATAAAATCTGAAAAATCTCAAAAAAAGTATTTAGATAAAAAATGTGATTTTAAGAAGTTATGGGAAAACTGTTTTTAGAATTTCAACTCCGTTTGCAAATTAAAAATCCGAGAATCGAGCAGCGGTATTGGTCGACCCCGGTTTTGAAGATTTACAACTTAATTCAGGAAAATTCCAGAAAATCATGAAAATCTAGAATATTGGAAAATGATGTTTGAAACTGAAATCGGTCAAATCTGAATATCAGAAAGACAAAATCGAGCAATACTCTAGGATTGGGTCCTTGGTTCAGACTAGGGCTGACTCCGAGTCCACGAATCCAGATCCAAGGCAAAACGATCATATAAATAATTCATAATACAAAACAAATACAGGAAGTAAATTGAAAAATACGATCAAAAAATCTGAATACGCAACTAAGTACGTATTCCGGGAACGTTCATGCATGTTCATGCATGCAGACTTGCAAGCATGTGTGTGCTGCATGCGTGCGTGCATGCACTGGTTACACGCATGCGTGCTTGCATTGGCGGTAAGGGTGCAAACCGGGCGGGTCGGCCCGCTGACCCGCCCGAAACTGGCCGGGGTTAGCCCAGTCACGCCCCCAAACCCGAGGCGTGCCCGGGTTCGGCAGCTGTGGCCCGCGGCCCTCCCGGGCCAGGACGCAGCCGGGCCGCCCCCGGACCGAGCCGAACCCGATCCGTGCCCAGGCTACCCAACCAACGGCTATTTTAGTAGCCGTTGAGCCAGGCCAGAGGGGTTTTGTAATTTTTTTACAAAACCCCCCCAACAGCTATATTGGCCCAAAATATAACCGTTTGGGGTTTTTTATAAAAAAATTTTACAAATACCCCAACGGGTATATTCACCAGAATTTGTTTTTTTTTCAAAAAAATTACATTTTATTACCCATTCCTCTCTTTAAATACTCACTCTTACTCACTTCATTTCATCACCAAAAAAATCTCTAAAATTCTCTATAAATTCTCTTAAATTCTCAGGTGCTCAAGCTCTCAAGTTTCTCAAGTGATTAAGTTCTCTCAAGTTACTCAAGTTCTCTCAAGCTACTCAAGTGTTCAAACTACCTTCACCTGTCCTCAAGTCCTCAAGTGATCAAGCTCTCTCAACCTCGCATCAAGTTCTTAAGCTCTTACAATTTCTCTCAAGTTCTAGTATTTATATTTTTATCAATTTAGTTTAAGAATAGACCCACACTCTTCATCAACAAGCACTAGCAATCCTTCTTCTTCTAGGTATAATCATAATTTAGATTTAACTAGTCAAGAATGGTATAATTTGCATATGCCTCTACCTGACACTCCAATACTTTCATTCATACAATCAGAAACACCATCCCAGATTTTATTGTTTCTTCTGAGCCACCTTCTAATCTACCTTCTACTTCCACCGCCGAAGTTGCTTCTATGGCAGATGGAAAATCTGAGGTTTGAAATTTTTTTAAAAAAACTATTAATGGAGTTAGAAAGGCTATATGCAAGATTTGTCCAAATGTTTCTTATGCTTTTCCAAAAAATAGTAGAACTGGCGCACTAACACGAGGAACCGCCTGACGTCAGAAGCAATCGAGACAAAAAATAGTGAAACTGGCGCACTAACACGAAGAACCGCCTGACGTCAGAAGCAATCGAGATGAGCATCTGCGAGAAGGATGGGCTCGATGCAGAGACAAGAAGCCAGAATAAAACAGTAGATGAAATCACTGAAGACTCCTTAGAAGATGAGTGAAGAAATGAAGATCTTTTGTATTTGTATAATTGTATTTGTATCAATTTCAATCTATAAATACATGTGTAATTTTATCAATTTATACAGTTATACTTCAATTATTTATATTAATCTTTTGTATTTGTATCAATTTATCCAATTTATTGAGTTGTTAATAAAAAAATTACATTTGCATTTTACAACTTGTATCAAATTTGTCCACATTTGAGTGTTCTTTTAGTTTTTTTGAAAATTTTTAGATTTTTTTATATTTTTTATAATTATTTGAAATTAGTCAGAATTTTTTTATAACCCGGTCCGGGCCGACCCTTGTATGGCCCGGCCCATCCTGGCCGGGTGCCCGGGTCTCCCTTATGGGGATCGGACCCAGGCCGGGCCCGGCTGACCAGGAGAAGCAGGCAGGCCCAGGCCGCAGCCCGCCGGAAACGGGACAGGCCCGGCCCGGCCCGTCACGTTTCGCACCCCTAGTTGGCGACACACGATAGCCGCCGACCACCATGGGCCGGCGGCGGCGGGAAAACGGCAAAAAAAAAGAGGTTAATTATTTTGGGTTTCATAATGTAATTAAGATTATGAGATTATTTAGGATTCAGAAATTTAGAGATAAAATTTTAATCTAATAAGAAAATATACTCCTAGTTAATCTCATATTAATTTAATTAGGATTGTTGAGATTGATTTGGGTTTTAGGGTTGAGATAGAATTTTAGTCTTTTAAGAGAATTTTGGGGTAGAATTCTAATCAAATAAAAAAACATAATCTCATATTAAGCTAATCGAGTTTTATTCAGTTTATTAAACCCACCCATTAAGAAGAAAACCCATAAGTTAACCATTGGGTCGGGTCTGATGCAGACCCGATAAGCACTGCAGGCCCATTTTACCAATAAAAATTTCAATTAGTCATTACAGCATCATCCGACTTCTGTTTTGGGCGTTTAAACAGCCATTTCGAAGCTCTTGACGAACGCTATAGTATTGCAGGCATTAAACATGACAAAAAAGTATTTAATTGACATAAAGTTGGCATTGAAGTGTTTATTACCATGGTTATATGTATCCTTTCATGCTTCCGCTTCATCAATATTTATTATATTGCTTATATTGTTCTAACATTTTATTCACTGCTCTTTATCTAAAGCAGTGTGGATCATCACTACAAAAAGCTTATGGTGGTGATCCGTCAACCGGCCTGTTGCCATTCCCAGTCTCACTTACTCGGAAAGGGTATCCTACTATCATAGGTCTAAACTACCTTAGAGATGCAATTATGAATATTGATGTTTACTACAGTAGATAACATACAGATAAAGATATATACATGTTCAAATTTAAAAAATTATAAAATAGCTTATTTAATTGCGTATATAGTTCATGGGACAATAGCCGATCCAAAGTAAGACTATTGTTTGGTCGAATTATGTACGGCGTGGGATACTTGATATGGGTAATGCAAGTGGGAGAACCTAGGTGTATGCTAATCGGCCCAAAAGAAGGTTGTCACGCTACCCTCATCAGCTAGTCCGATGGCAGAATAAGAATCCAGATGCGTAGATTTGTGTGGCCCATGCGTGTGGCAATCGGCCGAAAGAAAAGTTGTCATTATGGCCAGGTCATTACATATATTATATGGTCAATATAGATAACTTAAACTTTGGGACCAGTTCTATAAATGGATAGTCAGCCCAAAGGAAGGTTGTTCTCTTACATAGGACCTAAACTTTAGAGTATCTATATTGGACCAGTATAGTGTTAGCATAAAGAGACAAAACTTGTTCTGAAAGTTTGGCCGACAGCTCTATCGGTTAAACTAGTTACATTTTCTGAAATTCACTTTTTATGGCTATTACGGTAGAATTTTGTTAATGCAATATTTATGTTAAATTGATGAGAAATGTATGCTTATGTAGTCTAAATTGAATAGTACAAACTTTAAGAAGTGGTAAGATCACGTAAAAGATTGTTCTTGGATTCATGGACCTAGACTACGCCTTAAAGAATGATGGACCTCTACATTCACTAACAAAAAATCAATTAAAAATGGTCAATTATGATAAGTGAGAGAGGTCCAATAAGATGTGTCTAATGGTCATAAAATATTCTATTTCTATAACTATTAGGGTTTTATGCTTGATAAAGTCAGTGCTAAGAGTTTTCCAGCTGAAATAGCCGACCAGTTTATTAAATCGGATAAAGTTGGGGCCAGCACACATCTTAGCAAGCTGATAAATATGCACTACAACGGCAAAGAAACATAAGGGAGCCCATTATGAAAATGTCCAATCTTATTTCTAAACTAAAGACAATGAAATTAGAACTCTCTGAAGAGATTCTAGTGCTTTCATTCTGATCTTTTTTCGTACACAGTATAACCCTTTTCAAGATTATTTATAATACTCAAAGAGAAAATAGTCTCAATGAGCTCATCAGTCACTGTGCCCGGAAAGAAGAGAGGTTGAAATAAGAAAAGACTGAAAGTGCTCACTTAGCATCCAGGATAATACTTCTAATAAGAAAAGAAAAAGTGAAACTAAAGGGATAAAAATAAACACCACTATAGTAGTCGATCCTAAGTGGCAAAAGTGCAGGACAAGAAGTCTAAGGTCATTGCATGCTTCTTCTGCAACAAAGTAAGCCACCTCAAGCAAAATTGCATAAAGTACCAGAAATGATTATTTAGCGGGTATATCTCATATTTATGCTTGTTCTGTAATTAATTTAGTTTTAGTGTTACTTCACAAATGGTGGATAGATAATTCACATAATCGATTCAATATGAAACTTTCAAACCCAAAGGAGGACCAGCCAAGCTGAGTGATACGTATACATGGGTGATGAAAATAAAGTTGCAGTTGAAGTTGTTGGAGTTTGTAGGCTTATAATAGATTCTGGTTTTTTGTTTTAAATTTGGATGAAACTTTATATGTATCGTCTTTTTAGGTGGAATCGTATTTCTATTTCATTGTTAGACAGATCTGGTTTTACTGTCACTATTGGTAATGAAATGCTTAGTCTACTTTCCAAATCTAAAGTTGTTAGTACTAGAATTCTAATTGATGGCTATATAAATTGAAACTTCATGCTTCATATCCTAAATCTTTATATGTGAATAGTCTAACACTAAGCGAACATTAATTAAAGAAATATTAGGAGGTTTGGTACTAGACGGAGTTCAGAGGTCTTGAATTTGGCGTGTACAGACATTTATGGTCCATTCACTACAGCTTCTTAAAGTGATCACGAATATTTCATCACTTTTACAGACGATTACTTTCATTATGGGTACCTATACTTGATTCATGAGAAATCTCAATCACTGGTCATGTTTAAAATCTATAAAGCTGAAGTTGAAAATAACAGAATAGAAAGATTAAAGCCATTAGATCTGACAGTGATGGTGAGTACTATGGCAGATACGACGGATCAGGTAGATGTCCAGGACCTTTCGCCAATTTTCTGCAAGAGTATGGTATTGTAGCTCAGTACACCATGCCATGAACACTTCATCAAAAATGGTGTTGCTGAGAGGTGAAACCGCACACTAAAAGGACATAATTTAGAGTATGATACCTTACACTACTCTGCCAGAGTCATTATGGAGTGAAGCCTTAAAGATGATTGTCTATCTCCTTAATACTTAATAGAGTACCTAACAAAACAGTAACTAAAACCTCATATAAGTTATAGAGTGAGAAATCTCTCACTATTAGGTATTTACGTGTTTGAGGTTGTTCAGCAGAAGCTCGACCATATATACTATATGAGAAAATGTTAGACTCAAGGACAAGTAGTTGTTTATTCGTAGGGTATTCTGAGAGGTATAAAAGCTTTAGGTTTTATTGTCCCTCTACTGAGAATAATAGACGGATAATGCTAAATTTGAGGATATTCAGAACAGTGGGAGTCAACTACATAAGGATTTCACATCTAAGGAAGAACATATTGTTATACCCATGACAACTGTTTCAAAGTGATGAAGTAGTTGTTCCATTTCAGAATGAAAATACAGTTGTACCCTTATAAGGTACAAATACACTTCATTCTAAAGTAGATCCAACCTGAAAATTCTCAACCACAAGTGCCTAACAGATCAATTAGGGAGAGAAGATCAGCCATTACAAATGACTATAATTTATCTCCAAGAACATGAGTTTGACATAGGGTTAGAGGATGACCCCACATTCTTGAATGAGGCTAATCCAAACATTCACTCCACTAAGTGGTCAAATGCCATGAAAGATGAGTTAAAATCCATGAAGGACAATGATGTTTGGGATTTAGTAGAGTTGCCTAAAGGAAAAAATTGATTGATTATAAACGGGTGTTCAAAACCAAGCGGGATTCGAAAGGCATTGTCGAAAAGTATAAGGCACATCTTGTGGTAAAGGGATTCACTCGAACAAAGGGCATTGACTATAATGAGACTTTCTCCCGATTTTCATGAAGATTTTTTTAGAATATCATGAGACTAGTGGCTCACTTCGACCGAGAGTTATACCAAATGGATGTTAAGATTGTCTTTCTTAATGGTAGCGTTGAGGAAGAAATCTGTGTGGTGCAACCAGAAAGTTTTGAAGCCAAAGGTTCACAATATTTGATTTGCAAATTAAAAAAATTCATTTATGGTCTACATCAAGCATCCCATCAATGGTATCTAAAATTTGATCAAGTAATATTTGTTTTCTTATTTTAAGGAGAATGTGGTTGATCAGTGCATTTATCATAAATTTAAAGAGTATAGACTTATATTTCTTGTGCTATATGTGGATGACATTCTACTAGCAAGTAACGATATGATTTTTTTACTTGAGATCAAAAGTTCTCTCAAAGAATTTTGAGATGAAAGATCTTGGAGATGTTTCTTTTGTGATGAGCATCCAGATTCAACGTGACAGGACACGTGAAATATTAGGTTTATCACAAAAGGCCTATATCGATAAAGTGCTAAATAGATGTGGCATGAAGAATTGCTCTAGGGGAGATAAGTTGAGTGTACTCCAATGTCCCAAGAACGACCTACAAAAAGAGCAGATGAATGACATTTCATATGCATCGGTAGTTGAAAGTCTGATGTATGCTCAAATTTGTACCCGTTCAGACATAACATATACTGTTGAGAAACTTGACAGATACTTGATCAATCCTGAGATTGATCACTGGAAGACTGCCAAGAAGGTAATGCGATATCTACAAAAGACTACATGAAATCTGATCAGTTACAACTGATCGGATACACAGATTCAGATTATGCTTGATGTATCGACAATAGAAAGTCCACTTCATGTTACATTTTCCTGATTGCAAGAAGATTGTGAATTTATTCGAAAGGCCATTACAGCTACAATGCGATAATAAAGAGCTATAAAGCTCTATTGCAATAGTGACAAGAGTTCAGCAAAATTGAAGCATATCGACATCAAGTTTCTTGTCATCAAGACTAAAGTTCGAAATCACATTGTGTCTGTTGATAGTGTTAGTATTATTCTTAACATTATAGCTCCACTCATTAAAGGATTTCCACATAAAGTCTTCTTAGATCATATTGTTCATATGGGGATGGCTAGTCATGATGATATCCTGATTTAGTGGGAGTAGATAATTTCATGTAACAGACATTATTTCTAAGTACACTTTATGTATATTTGTTGATTCTGATAAATAAAGTTTTAACTACTTTTTCTTAAAGCCTACTTTTGCGCATTTGAGTTTGTTGAATTAGCAGTTAGACTCGTTGGACTCATAAAGATAGACTCGTTGAAGTCATAAGGTTAGACTCATTAGAGTCATAAAGTGAAAACTAGTTAGAATTGTACCTTAGTTGATCAAAAGACATTTCCATGCCACACGTCCACATTTGATCTATGTTGTTAAGGGCTCCGAAACTTGTGATGTGGAAAGTCCTACCTCGATTATATAGAAAGTAACGACCGCCATGTTCGGTAGCAGGACACTTAATGGACTAGATTGTTTCGAAACGTGATTTATTGACAGTTAAAATTTTGGCACCATAAAGTTATATATAACATCCTTCCAGTATGACTTCTTTGGCCCAAGTGGGAGATTGTTAGACTTATTTAAATTAGAGTCTAAATTAATTTAGGCCTACACAAGTCTAATGAATTTATACACCCGTCTCTATATGCCTATGTTGTTGGATCCAATAAAGAATTGATCAAGTCTAATGGTTTGAGTCTAAACACGTTTCAATTACATTTAGCCATGAGTGTATTTAAATTAAGATACGGGACTCATCTACCAGTGATCAAAGGATCGGCCGAGTCGGATACGACTCGGCCGATTCGTATCCGACTCGGCGGCCTCCGGTATGACTCGGAGGCCATAGTCATGCGTGAATCGCCGAGTCGACCCGGATCGGGTCCGACTCGGACCCGACTCGGGCGACTCGGCCGAGTCGTGAACGACTCGGCCGAGTCACCCGAGTCGGGTCCGAGTCGGACCCGATCCGGGTCGACTCGGCGCCCGTGATCAGATCAGATCGATCGATCCGGGTCAATTAAAGGGCCTGCGTATGAGAGAGAGAGAGATCAGATCGATCTGATCTCTCTCTCTCTCTCACACGCTGCCCCCTCCCTCTCGCGTCCCCCCGCGTCGCCCTAGCCATCGCCGTCGCCTCGCCGTCGCCGTCGCAGGTAATTCTCTCTCCCTCTCTCTCTCTCCTGCTGTGTCTCTCTCTCTCCTGCTGTGTCTCTCTCTCTCACACGTTGCCCCCTCCCTCTCGCGTCCCCCCCGCGTCGCCCTAGCCCTCGTCGTCGCCGTCGCCTCGCCGTCGCAGGTAATTCTCTCTCCCTCTCTCTCCCTCTCTGTCTCCGTCTCTCTCTCTCTCCTACTGTGTCTCTCTCTCTCACACGCTGCTCCCTCCCTCTCGCGTCCCCCCCGCGTCGCCCTAGCCGTCGCCTCGCCGTCGCCGTCGCCTCGCCGTCGCAGGTAATTCTCTCTCCCTCTCTCCCCCTCTCTGTCTCCGTCTCTCTCTCTCCCGCTGTGTCTCTCTCTGTCGGACTCTCTCCCTCTCCCTCTCAGTCTCTCTCTCTCCCCCTCTCCCTCTCTCTGTGCCTCTCTCTCCCTATCTGTCTCCGTCTCTCTCTCCTCCTCCTCTGTGTCTACCTCTCTCTCCCTCTTTGTCTCCGGCTCTCTCTCTGTCTCTCCCTCTCCCTCTCTGTCCTCTCTCTCCCTCTGTATATGTCTCTCTCTGTCGGACTCTATCCCCGTCTCTCTCTCTCTCTCTCCCTCTCAGTCTCTCCCTCTCCCTCTCTCTGTGACTCTCTCTCTCTCTCTCTCGGACTCTCTCTCCCTCTTAGTCTCTCCCCCTCTCCCTCTCTCTGTCTCTCACTCTCTCTCTCTCTCTTTGTCCCTCTCTCCCTCTCTCTCCGTCTCTCTCTCCTCCTCTGTGACTGTGTCTCCCTCTCTCCCCTCTGTCTACGTCTCTCTCTCCCTCTCTCTCTCTGTTTCCTCTCTCTCTCCCCCTCCCTCAGTTTAATTTTGATACATGAATTTTGATATCTACAATTTTTTATGATTTGTCATGATTTTTTCATAATTTTTTTGGCGCTCTATGTAGCATTTTTTGCGTATCGCCCGAGTCCGATCCGAGTCGCCGAGACCGATCCGTCTCGGTGCCGGCCGAGTCGGCGGCCGAGACCGAGACTTTGAACCATGTCATCTACACGTGTGAAACTCGTGTTATCAATTAAGGGTCTAGATCTATGATGAGTTGAATTTGTATTTCTTGATGCTATATATCATGGGTAGGATTTCCTCTCCACCATAACCAATCTTTTATCACATAATTTCTCTCTTGGAGGCCTCTCATCTTCTCTAAGGATCAAGAAGAAAATTTGGTAGCTAGAGAGAAGAATTCCCTCACTCAACTCCAGGGTCCTCGAGATTGTGCAACCTTCGGCATCATTTTCCTAATAGAATCAGGTATGCCTAAACCCTCCTTCCCTTTGATCTTGATAAAAAGGCTTTTAGTTTATATGTGGATGTTGTTTGGAATAATTATTAGATCCAACGGAACTGGCTTACTCCTCTCCCCACTAGCACCACCTCCACGACCTCCTCCTTCTCCTCTGTGTCTCTTTTTGTCCCTCGTCCCCAGTCATTGCTTCATCCCCATCATTACTACTATTATCATCTCCTCACTCCACCTAGGTCACCACCATCACCATCAACCCACCACCACCACCTTATCATCATCCCTCCTTCTCTGCTAATATTATTGATGTAAATCAAAGGGAAGGTAATTTGAAAATCTTATTTGGCTTAATTAATCATTTAAGAATGAGTGCAAGACTGAAGAAGAATAGATGAAGAAGGAATGGGCCTATACCAAATTTAGCATCTTTTCCCATTATATATAGAATTTTTCCCCGATCTAGGGAGGATGCCAACTGCATTGGCCTTTTAGGATTGTGGCAAACCCCTCTCTTTCCCAATTTAAGAGAGGGCTGACGTCATGTCAACAACATTGTGATCCGCAGCCAATCCCGTTTTCATGGGAAAAGACTTTGATGGTTGTGAGTAACATGTATTGAAGAAGAGAAAAGGAGATGGAAGGGTTTGGAATGGACGGACCTTGGAGACGTACTCGAGCTCGGCGAACCTGAAGGCGATGCCGAGGCAGCTGAAGAGGACGGAGACGAGGGAGCAGGCGTCGCAGAAGGTGGAGAGGCGGAGCTCGCCGTTGCCGTCCTTGACGATCCTGGCCAGCTCCTCGAAGGCCTCGGCCACGGCCGAGAGCGGGGTGGCCGCCTCCCTGAACGATGACTCGGAGGAGGACGAGCAGCTGCCGAATTCCTCCGCCATTATGAACCCCAATCCTCAAGTGGAATTGAAATTGAAATTGAAATTCACGACGACAGGAACCATCACAACATTGGGTCTCTGTCGGAGAATTGGAATTGGGATTGGGAATTGGGATTGGAATTGGGGCTGGTTTTCTTCTTCTTGATCGTTCAATTTTGTGTGGAAGGGAGAAGGGGAGGAGCAGAGAGCAGCAAGGGGATCCATAAGTTCGATACGCTATTCTAGCGGGCGGGAGAAAGGAAAGGGAATCTTGAAAGGAAAGAAAAACACAAAGGAATCAATTCATCCGAGGGAGTCTCATTCATCCGAGGGATTAGGGTCTCGCGTACTCACGCCGCTACTCTTTTTCCCCCGCGCTGGATCTCTCTCTCGTCCGCACGCTTTTTAAGCACGGACGACCATCTCTCGCCCAAACAATCGACCGCTAATTAAGCATCCCAGATTACGAACAGAGTTTTAAAATGAAACTGCAGTTCGTAATCAGTAGGGGTGCAAATGGTTAGGCTTAATCCAAATTCAACCCGTGACTAGGGGTGTTAATTGGGTCGGGCCATGCCGACCACCCTGCACGGGCACGACCAAAGATAGCCCGGGCACAGCCTGGCCCAGGCAGGATCTGAGCTAGACCCAGCCCTAGGTCCGCCATAGGCGGCCCACGGCCCGGCCGGCCCGGCCCGGCCAAAAAAGTCAAACCCGACGACTATAATAGCAGGGTTGGGCCCGGGCATGGCTGGCCCGGCCCGACATGCCAAGCCCAAGGGCTATTATAGCCACTTGGAGGGGGTATTTGCAAATTTTTTTTTGCAAACCACCCCCCCCCCCCTCAAAAAAAAAAAAAAATCCTAACAGCTATTGCAGTCGGGGGGTTTGCAAATACCCCCCTAACGGGTATATGCATTAGTTTTTGGGTCTTTTGTATAAAAACATTGCAAAAAAAATACTCCACTTCTCCTCTATAAATACCTCAACTTTTCCGCTTCATTTCACACAACAAAACTACTCATTTTTCATCTTCCTCAAACTCTACAAGCTATCTTTTCTCTCTACAAGCTCTTCAAGCTCTCTATACAAGCTCTTAAGTTATAAGTTCTCAAGCTATACAAGCTCTCTTTTCTCTCTACAAGCTCTTCAAGCTCTCTCTACAGGCTCTCAAGTTATAAGTTCTCAAGCTCTGCAAGCTCTCTCTACAAACTCTACAAGAATGAAGATTTATACTTTATTTATGTGTTAATGATAAATTTGAAAAAATTTAATTTATATTTCAGTTGTCTTTGTGTCCATTATCCATTTTATTGGATCATTAATAAAAAATATATATTTTCATTTCACGCCCTGTAATTTCTTTGCTAATTTTATCTCAACTTCAATAAGTAAATTTTTGCAATTTTTTATATTTTTTAAATTTTTGGATTTTTTTAAGAAAATTTTAACTTTTTTTAATTTTTTTTAAAAATCTGCGGGCCGTCACAAGCTGGCTCGGACCTTGAGCCATGCCCGGGTTCCACATTTGAAACCCGAGCCGGGCCGGGCCGCCCACCTGTTGGGCCAGGCGAGCTGGGCTCGGCACGGCCCGCCCCCGGCCCACTGTGCCGTAGCTGGGTTTGGCCCGGCACAGCCCAATTGACATCCCTACTCATGATCAAACCAACATTTGCCCAACTTGGACCCGACTCTTGTCGGGTTGAATTGGGCAGGGTTGATAATTGTCAACCGGAACCAGAACTAGAATACTTCTTCAAGTAAATGGTTGTAAGTATATGACATTCTAATTTATAAATAGATATGTGCATCAACTTATCAAAATTGCCAGTCCAAATCCTAAACCCGAACTTATATAAGTTTTCAAATTTGTTATTAGAACTCGAATTGTGTAACCCAACCCGAATGTAATCGAATGGATCAATTTAAGGACGGGTTGGATAAGGGTTGGGATGTTTCGGGTTGGAGTGAGCTCTGGTTGGGTTCGGGTTGATTGTTTTAAGTTTGAGTTTGGGCATGAGTTGACCTCCAACTCGACCCATTTGCGCCCTAAGTAATTATACAAATCCTACTTTCAAAAATTCCATTATAATTGGAATTTTTTCACAAACCCGTTTTCATAAAATTGACCTCGTTTGGCAACATGGCTTGTGAAGCTGAGATTTGTAGCCATACAAACTCCATTTCTGCAGCGTTTTACCTTGTTGAAATTGAGATATCACTAACTTGGTGAGTGTCTGGGAACTCAGCTCCTCTTTCTCTTTTAGATTTGTTTTAAAAAAGTCCACTCAAAATGGAGTTTCCCAAACTCTGATTCTGTGAGATTTGAGAGCCTCTAAAACCCAGTTTCAATAATCTCATTTTAGTTTCCAAACAAGGCCTACTTTCAATGACACTATTTTGAACCAGAAACTCTCTCAAATCTCATATTTTCTAAACTGTGCCTCATTGACCTTCAAACCTCAGTTTTCAAATTCCATTTTAATCTTGAAATCTACAACTACTCTTAAAAGTAAATAATACAAAACATGTGCACAATTTTGTCCCCTTCTTGTTCTGTCACTCAATTTTGTCCCTTCCACCTCTTGTTCTATCACGTAATTTTTTTCTATCATTTATTGTCCTAATATAATCAGAACTTATAAATTATAGAAACTACTCATGTTTAATTATTTTTTTCCTATAGTCCTAATATAATTGGATTTCTCAAATATATAATTATAATTCTCAAATTATGGAATCTCTCTCTTATTCCTTTTTTTTAATGTTCTAATATAATTGGAACTCCCAAATTATGAAACCTCTAGCCTCGTGTCCATCACCTAATTTTTTTCAACCATTTATTATCTAAATATAATTAAAACTCTCAAATTATAGAAACTCTTTCTCTTTAATTATTTTTTTTTTATCGTCTTAATATTATTAGAACTCTTAAACTATATAACATATAATTAGATTCTCAAATTATGGAATATATATCTCTCTCTCTCTCTCTCATTCATCTTTTTAATGTTTTAATATAATTGAAACTCTCAGATTGCGAAAACTATCTCTTCTTGTTCTATCATCTATCTTTTTCTATCATTTATTATTCTAATATAATTGAAACTCTCAAATTATAGAAAACTCTTCTCTTTAGTTATTTTTTCTATCGTCTTAATATAATTGTAACTCTCAAAATATATAATATATAATTAGAATTCTCAATTATGAAATCTCTCGTATTTTTTTATTAATGTTTTAATAATATTGAAATTATCAAATTATGAAAACTTTCTCTAATTCTTCTCTCTTCTTTCGGAATTGAAGCTCTAAGATTATGAAAACTCTTGCTCTTTCTTCTTTTTTCCCCTTATATAGTCATGTTTTTTCCTTTTTAGAATTGATATTGTGCTTTTTTTCATTTTTTTGTGTTTGTGATGTGAATATTTTTTCCCCTTCTACTTCTTCCCTCATTTTTTCATAATTTTATTGTAATTTTTCTTAAAATTCTATGTCTCTTATTTTCTAAATTTTATTTCATGATTATTCTTTTTTTTTTTATATTTTGTTTCTATTTTATTTTTAATTCTTCTTTTTTCTACAGTGAATAAGATTCGAGAAAGTAACATATCCAACATCGATCAAATATTACTATGATATTGGATATCTTGTTCTTTAAATCTCTCGATATTATATTTTATTGTTTTATTTTTTCTCTTGAGCTTATAAATTTATTGTTTAATGTCAGCTTACAGATTTGCCGAAGGTTAAAAGGGCCATACTTGATTTTACTTGAACACGGAAAAAATGATTATGAAGTGAGAAAAGGGTCATACTTGATTTGTACTTGAACTCGGAGAAAAATGATTATGAAATGAGAAAAAAACACTCAAGTTGATTTTATTTTGGAAAGTTGATTTTATTCTGGAACAATATTTGTCTCATGTATGTATATGATGATTTCTCATCAGATATAACATAAACATATTCTATTTTATTGATATATGAAATTTTATTGCACCGGTTCATATCTTGTCCAAACTTTTTTTAAAAAAAAATAGAAAGGATGCATAACATTGTATAACATAGCCGCAACAACTGATTTAATTATTTATTTATTTATTCTCATTCATCATTTTTTTCCTAATATTTTTCTTTTTTCAATTCTTTATTTACCAGATTTTTTCTACTATTTTTTAATCAAGTCTACTTTTTTTATTTTCCCAATTTTTTAAAATTCTATTTTACTTACTTTTATCTTTATTTGTAATTTTTTCTAAATTTTCTTTGTCTTTTCCTTTCTTTACTTTGAGAATTTTTTTTCCTCCAACATTCTTTACTTTGTCATTATTTCATTTTTCTAATTTATTTATTTTGAGGATTATTTTATTATTATTATTCTTTGTTTCTTTCTAGCTTTTCTTATTTAATTTTTTCATGGTTCTTTTTTTCTTTTCTTTTTTAAATTTTCTTTCTTTATTTTTTGATTCCACTTTATTTCTTTGTCGTCCTTTTTGTAGATTTTGTTTTTTACTTTACTTTCATTATTATTTTGTTTCTGATTTTATTGGATTTGTTTTGTTTTCATACTTTTCAATTTTTTCTGTTTTCCTTGATTATTTATTTTCCATTACTTCAGTTTTTTCTGTTTTTATTCTCCTTTTTTAGTTTTTATGAAAATACTTTTTAAAATGCAAAATTTCGCTACAGTCACATACTTTACTTTATAATTAAAAAAACTCAACTTCATAATTTTATTCACTATAGCCTCATCCATGTCAGCATAAATTGATTCCTCCCAGCGACCACTTCTTTATATATTTTCATTTCCCCTTTTACCCTTTCTCATCGCCTCAACATTGCTCTCCCCTCAACTCTAACCCCGATGCAGAGTAATTCGTGGGTCGACCTGCGCGATCAGATCATCGTGGGGGTTGGAAAGGGGCGAGCAGTCCCCTTTCGGGGGTCTTAAGGGGAAGAGCCCTTGGGCTATTTTTTGATCGACCTTTTGCAGATCTCATTTGCTCGTATTCGTGATGAGTTTTATTTGAGTTTGTGATCGATGTGACATTTAGACCTAAAAAAATGGGGATCATTTGATGCCAGTAAATGGGAGTATATTGATAATGGTGACGCTAATATGCGGACTACGACTCATGATCGCAGTCTTATATGAGGATTGTGACTATGGTCGCGGTCCTTTATTAGAAGACTGCGACTATAGTCACAATCTTTTTATTAATTAAAAATTAGGGCATTTTGTAAGGTGCGATAATTGTCACAGTCCCAATATAGACTGAAAATTTGTATTTTTTGAGGACTGCGATCATGATTGTAATCTTAATAAAGACAAAAAAGTATTTTTGTGAGGATTGTAATCATGATCGCAGTCCTGTAAAGACTCAAAAATATGTCATAATAATGAGGACTACGATAATGATCGCAATCCTATAAAGACTGAAAATAAGACATTTTTGTGAGGACTGCGATCATGGTCACCTATAAAGACTCAAAAATATGACATTTTTTAAGGACCGCGATCATGATCTCAGTCCTTAGAAATAGGTTATTTTTGTGAAGACTGCGATGTATTTTTCTGATGACTGCGATCATGAAACCTGGCATTTTTATGAGGACTGGGATCATGGTCGTAATCCTCAGAAATAGGGTACTAACAGTCTGCATTTTTGAAACGCTTTGCTTTTTTCAAAGCAATTACTATGGGACATTTGTGTCTTTCGACACTGAGGAGAACTTTTATACTTAACACGTATACGCACCTGATTGGTTTAAAAAAAAGTAGCTGAAGCGAACAAAATTATGAAGCCGAGTTTTTTTTTCTAGTTACGATTTGACATAGGGGTTGTAGAGAAACCCCCTTTAAAATATATTTTATTTCTATTTTAACATTTTAATGAAAATAAATAAAAATCTTTACTATTTTTGTTACTTCCCGTGTCGCCATTGAGGTTGACACCGCCTGCCCTCTTGTTCCCGGAATTGCAGTCGTTCTCAACGACGTCGATGCTCAAATCTTTTGGCAACACTTCGAGTATGAACATGTTCACTTGTTTTGTCCTTGTTGTAGTTGTTTTGGTTACAAGCCCGTTGACTGTCAGTCCTCTTCACCCACTCCGACAACACTTTCTGTTCCCGCTAATCATAACCGCTATTCTCTTTCATTGGAGGATACTGTTATGACGTCTGATGATTCCCACCAGTCGGCAAATGATGACCAGCCAACTCCGCTGGTTTGGATCCATGTTCGACGGCGCGGCTGCCATCCTCGGCAGCCGTCGAACTCGACCGGTCGAACACGTGATGCGTCACTTGCTGATCTCGCCCACTCTCCCGAAGCTTCCCCGCGTGCTCAGTCATGTACAAGTCCACCAACTTTGCTAGTTGGTGCCTCACATGCTCTGTCACGCTCCTCATCCTTGACACATGCGAGTCAAGGATATTTAGAGCCCGCTGGCTCTATTAATACTCCTGGGCCTTCAGGAGCAACTGGAACTGAGCCCACGAGCATTGCAAGCCCTACGGGCTTTGTGGGGGCTTGTGGGCTGGCCCAAATGGCCACTAGGTCAGTAGTAAATGAAGGTAAAATGGAGCTGGTCTGACTGAGGCCCAACCCCCAATCCGCCTACTACTCACCATCCTTCGCCATGGACATCGCCGCATGGTATGCTACTCACTGTGATGTTCTTGCTAAATTGAAAGCTCTTGCTCCCCTGCTTCCTATGACGACGCCATAGCCAAAATTACCACAGTCGTGAGCCTCTAGAGCTCGACGAAAAGGTAAAGAGTTGACGTCTTCAATCAGTCTGCGAGTGTCCAAGCCAACATCGAAGGCCTAAAAGCACTCCAAGTTCACCCACAAGCCAGCCTCTGCCTTGAAGATTTCTCATCTACTTGACAACTCTGTTGACATCGATGATGACAGGAATGACCAGCTAGGGCCAGATTTGTGAAGATTAATAGCCTTTTCTGTTTTTTTCCTTTTGTTTTCTTTTCTTTCTTTAAAGAAATGTAATAGAAAAAAAGAGGCCTTACCTTTATTATCAGTCTAAGCTAGTTTCGGTTTCATAAGAAATTATGTTAGAATAATTATTCCAATTTTAAAATAAATTCTATGAAAAGTATGCCAAAGCCTTGTAATTTGAATTTTGAACATGTTGCTAGTTGTGAAGCAAATAGCTTTTTACAAAGATTTGCAGTGGGCCATGCCTAACCAAATTCAGGCAAGGCTCATGTAAAAACAGCTAGGTCAAAGTACTGCATAAGTCTAGACATATATCCATGTACCAAGTCATTGAATACTGACGGACGTAAGTATTATAATGGATCAATTCATTCATGCCCCCATTCGTGAAATGTGTTGGTCAATTCATGCTTGATTTGGCCTCAATACTTTGTACCTTGTTGTGATCAAAATTTGATTCGCATCAGGATGATGACACGTGTTTAGACTGTCGAGGGGTTCCCCCGAGATTTCAACAACTATCAGAATTCACGCCGAAGGCTCTACCACATCAGGCTTTCCCGAAACTATCCTTCATTCCGATGACATTTCTCCACATTCCGTCACTCTGAGGATTTTATCACTCCGAAATCTTCACCTCCTCAGAGTCTTCTCCACTCCGGGACCCTCTCCTTTCCGAAGGCTTTAGCTCTAAACCTGAATATTCGACAACAAATCATTCTTGATATCCGCCGACATTTATGCAACTTCATCACCCCCATGTTTGTAACGTATAACGTTCCTATCAGCGCGAGCAGTTATGGACAATGGCAGATTTTCCTGCATGCAATTCCAATCAGCACCGGTGATCACGACCGTTACAACAAATTCAGAACATGCAGATCGTGCAGTTATAACACTCACCCAATTTCATCTCCACATCAGCATTCATGTCAAGCATATACTATTCTTCTTCTCCAAAGAGAAGGGGATCGCTTTCCTAACCCTGAGAGCATATATCACACCACACTGCGAGTTTTCCTCTGCCAATCCACTACCAAAACACACTGTCAATTTTTCTCTGCATGGTCCTATCATCTTTCCATTTACTGATTCTCACGCCTGAGAGTATTAGGTCGACACCACATCGGTGCTCCTAACCTGAAACTATCTCTTTTATGTGTGCACTGACAGGTCTGATCGGGAGCGTCCAGTCGCTTGTGACAGAGATTTATCCACCAAAAACTGGTGAGATTTTTCCACCACATATCTATTTTGTACCTATCTCGTCGAAGGAGATGAGAGATTGCTAGACTTCTCTTGCTCTATCATTTGAATTGAGAATTAGAGTGAAGATGAGGTGACAAAGATCTAATTTAGATGATTAATAGACTAATAGTTTATTAAATAATACATATAATTGTGCCCCCTAGTGGAATCCAACCAGAGTTCTATTCGTGCCTTTAATGGACGTGCCTTGCGTCGTGCAGTATTTGACCAAGATGATTTCATGCACGACATGAAAATTGTAACACCCTGATTCTTAAAATCTTGATTAAGTATTCTAATCCATGATCTGTAGGATTATACGAGATTATCTGAGGTGATGATTGAATTAATCTGGTGTAAAAATAGTTTTTTAGAAACTTTGAGGGTAATTTGCAAGTGAGATAAATTTAGATATTTGAACACACACAAATATAAATGTGTGTGTTGTGTATGTATGAAAATTGTCCTAATACAAACATCCTTGTATGAATACATGTATATTTAATTATATACAAAATTATGTGTGTAAATCCATGTCATAAAATAATGTATGAAGATATTGTGTAAATACAAAAAATACAAACAAAATACATTTAAAATATCCTAATATTATATTCATGGGGGGAGGGTAAGTATGCATGAGATGGGTGGATAAATGATTAGGATTTATATTTAGAATTGTGTAGTGATGTGGCTTCTTTTGGTGAAAAGATGAGTTGTAAAAGTATTAAATTCATATATCTATACGGTTGTATTTGTAAAAGAAAAAGGGGAAATAATAATCACTTATTTCTATCTCTCTTCTTCAGCCTCAACGGAACTGAATCGCTCATAAATTCTCTCACAAAATCTTTCACAAAATTTCCTCACAAATTCCCCTCAAAATTCTTCCATTCTTCTTCTACTTTTTCTACTCCTCTCTTTCCTCTCCTCTCCCTTTCTCTTGGTGTCACCGTCAGCAACAACAACAATGGGTGACAGCAGGGGGCCGGCGGCAGCCAGGTGGGTCCGACAGCCTGAAAGAAGGGGGGACAACAACCTCTTACTCCTCTACTATCACACACACTCTCCCTCTCTCTTGATAAGTTGATCAAAATCCTAAAAAGAACCTAACTTTCTCTCTTTTAATTTTCTCTTTCTAATTCAATCCTCTCTTTCCTCTGGTGATGGCCGGCCATGGCAACAGCGGCAAGACGGACGTGCAACAACTTTGAAAAAGAGGAAATCTACGGTGAGAGAGTTCTTGGATCTATTTTTCTTTGATAATTTCTTGTAAAAATGTTGTAAAATAAATAGATTATTATAGGTAGAATTATAGATCTCTTATTTTGTTTTAAAATCAAAATGATAATGGCGGATCTGAAATTTTCACTAGGGTTATAGATGTTGGTTTTAATCTTATATTGAAAATTTTGAGTATAAGAAACTATAAAGGGTAAAAAAAATTGGAGAGTAAGAAAAAAGATTATTTTATGTGAATAATAGAAAAAATTATAATTTAAACTAATGACTTACTATTTATGTTTCCTAATTAATTGAAGAGATTAAAGAAAATTGAGAAAACCCCAAATTTTGAGCACACTTGTAACAAGTATGCAAATCTGTTAAAAATTGTAAGCTGTAAATTATGATTTAATTTGATAGTATACTAAAATTAAAGTGTATCATGTTATATATCATTGAAAAGATAATCGTGTCTATCTTCTAACGGCTCTTACCGTATTCCTATTGGAAGTCTATGCTACGAGTTATTGTTGAAATATGACAGACTGGTCGACACTACTGTGATACAGAACCTTTACACGACAGAGGAGTTTCTGATTATTTAGAACCGTTTAGTTAAATTAAACCTATCATATAATAATCATTGGATAATGAGGTCTAGTTTTCAATAAAACGTTTCATGTTTTATTTATATGTCTAAGACAAGAGTTATAATGAAAAAAATCACTGATTGCTCAGAAAGACGGAATTGTATAGATCTTATTTTAAACAAAAATTCTTGCCTATTTAACGCGTATACTGAACTAATTATAACATATAATGTACCATTAGAAAGAAAAAGAGGTCTAACTTAAGATGATTCTGATCGCGTCTTAATTGAGTGGTTGTAGTAGGAATTATTATTAAAATACTCCAACTAGTTCATAAATTCTGTATAAGTACCAATTTCACAACTGAATTTGTTTAAGCACATATGAATGAGATAATTATATGCTTTATGAGCTAAGAATTTATATGATCAAATGCTTAATTAGTGAACGTAAACCCGACTTTTAGTCTATGTGAATGAGCATGAGAACCCAACTAAATGGTGAAACATGAGAATATACCGGCACGTGAAATCATCTGAACGTATGAACTTGATAATATACATATGTGAACTTAACCGGGCACATGGTTAGAACTTGAAAGACATGTACAAAGATTTTATGTGTGTTACATTGTTGCTAAATTATCATATAGACGAACTCACAAATTAGTTTATCATGTACAAAGAATACTAAATTGATTGTGTGTAAGCTGGACTCACCAATTTAATTAAATATAAAAGTGATTAGAAATTATCATGGTTATGATCATAAAATTAATGAACAATTTCTAATTGATGTAAGAAAATTTTTATATAAACTGAATGACTAATTGAGTGTTAAAATTTTAGCCAAGCGGTTGTTTCTTTAGACACCATTTGTTTCAGATGTGTGAAAGAGTTAGATAATCAGACCTTCAACTACTAATCTAGAGTTACAACGAATATGACTAAATTTAATGAATGATCAACTTAATATAAGAACTGTATTGGTGGCATTAGTCTAGGCTGAAGGTGAAGCCTTTTTATTTACGTATTATTTAGGCCTATGCTGAATTTCTAGTGGTAAATCTTCGTTTATTTTAACTACCATTTTCCATACCTATTATATGCATTAGAACTTTCACGCATTAGGTTTACCTTTATTAATTACGCCGTCAGAATACTGATATGATTGTATGATTGGATAGTCAAGTCAAATCATTCATGCCTATTGTCTATAAAATACATGTAGGAAACTTATTCGTTAGTGAAGGAGTTGAAAGATTCATCCAGACTCAGGAAAATCATGAAGACTTTTGACTAGTGATACATATACTTAATTTAATATTATCTTGTCTCATCCAAACTTAAAAAGACTTGTCCATGTACCACAAAGAGCATCTCCTTTAAAGAGACACCACGAAATGAGCTTAATCTTGTGCCACCTCTTATCGAACTAGTTACTTGTTGTATCCAAGTCAGAGCTCTGAACCTATCGCTAGAATAAGTGTTTGTCATTAGTACTTGTCCAGATTCAAGTTTATTTACCTTAAGGGTCAGGTGAGTGAACTAGAGCTCCTAAATTAATGAAATGCGAACAATAGGTAGAATTGGATTTGAACATGGATATAATTAATTACTACACGAGATTGTATTCGAGTCATCCTAATATCAAGAATTTTCTAATTTAAGTGAGTAAACTCATACTTTTGATAATATCAATTTGTAAACAAATAGAATGATCAAATTGGGTGGTTAGAGTGGTTATCATAACACATAGAATACTTGCAAAAAGTTAGTAAACTATAACTCCTTATTAATTTAAAGATTCAACGTAGAATTTGATGGGTTATCTATAATTTGTGATTCAATTAAATTAATGAATCACGTCTTCTTTGATCGTAAGTAGTAAATTTGATGAAATAATAGATGATGTATGTAAGTTGAACTTATTGAACTATTAAAATTTACAAACATGATAAGACTCCGAATTTTGGATGATAATTAGTCAACTACTACGAACAAATATTGAATACAGGGAAATGAGAATTTTGTTTAATTATAAGATCTAATGGTGTGATCTAAGAATAGATATTGTTAATGTGACCAATTATTTGATATGATGACCAAAACGAGTGACATAATTGTGCATGGCTTATATATCTCGTATGGTTGATATGACTGTGAATAATACGTATGTATACTGATTATTGCATATGGATGTTACATGCATTACACACTTGAAGGAAGGAGCCGAGCTAGAGTCACTGGGTACAAAGATGGGGTATGAAATTGTGTATTGTGATATGAAGGAAGAGGATAGACGAGAGCCATTTGGCACAAAAACGGGATATGAATTGCGTATTATGATATGAAGGAAGGAGTCGGTCGAGAGCCGGTACGAAGACGGGGTATGAAACTGTACGTATGATATATAGTGTGAAAGTTATTTATTGATTTTGATTAGTGTGGTATGCTTGTCGTTGATGCAGGCTGTGAAACCTTACTTATAATGATTAGTGTGATATGCCTGTCGTTGATGCAAGACTGTGAAACATTACTTTATTGTAAGAGATAATGAAATATAATGTGAGTGTAAATGTGTAAGGGTCAATCCATAAAGTACGTGAACTGTAATATGATTATGTGATATATGAGTATTTTTCGTGAGAGATGTATTATTCGGGGGATAAACTATATTATAACGTTAATGTTGCTATGACTGGTGTACATCGTGTGTAGTATATAAAATAAATATGTAATATGTGTTTTATGTACATGAAATGAATTCGGTAATAAATTAAGTCACAAAGGAAAATTATTTGGTATAACTCAAAAACTCTGTAAAAATGCAGTATAGAAACTCAAAAAGGATTAAAGAGAACAAATGGCTGAGAGAGTTAGAGCGTCCTGCAGTTAATGAAGATAGTTGTTTTGACTGTTTATTATGATATGTTGCTTCCCGTATCTCTTGTCGATCCATATTTACCGCTATTATTTGTAGAAAAATCATACTTCTTTTGACTATATTCATCATTTCCTTGATTTTCTTTGACTCTCTTCACTGAGCTATTGAGCTCGCCCTTTCCCAGTTACTGAAATCAGCTAAAGGGGGGTGAATAGGTGAAGGTTATACTAAGTGGCAAATAATGCGGATTAAAAACTAATTAACAATAAATAACAACAATAATAAGACTTGCAAGAAAGTAAACAAATAATAGTACAAGTAAAAGAGAGAGAGAGTTTAGAGATAAGTTGACAATCGCAAACACGAGAATATGTTTCGAGGTTCGAGCCACTGCTCTACGTCCCCGCCTTCAACACGATGAAGGATTTCCACTATGCTTGATCTCACCGGATCGTCAATACAAGTTCTCACTATAACTCTTCGGACACACTTGTCCTCTCTCACGGTACCGCAACACCAACTAGGAGCTCACTAGCTCGCTTGAGGCCGCTACCTCTACAATTTTTCAATATGAAGAAAAAGGTGATCAACACTTGACCACAAATAATGGCTCACTTGCACAACCCAACAACCAAGATAAGGAGACGAAACTTTTGAGATTGTGTAGTGCACAAATCTAGAAGAGAAGTAGAGGAAGGCTTCAAGCTAAAAGGATTGAAAATTTGGCTCAATGAAAACTTTTTGCTAAAAGGCTAAATTTTTGAAAACTTTTGAACTTAATCTTGTAAATCTTGTATTTTAGTTATAGAACACTCCCTCTATTTATAGGGGATGAAAACTGGGCTAAAAAGGCCAAGAGATTCGTTGGGAGAGATCCCAACAAAATCAAATTAGAAAAATAGCTGTTGGAATCTGTCAGCAGATTCTGACTGATGTCGGTCGACCGGGCCGGTCGACCGCTAACAGTAGGATTTTCGACCCTTAGGAAAGCGGTCGACCAGTCCGGTCGACTGAAATCCCAAACAGAGAGTGAGTTCTCTCTGTCGGTCGACCCGTACGGTCGACCGAGAAAAAACAGAGAGCACTGCTCTTGCTCTCGGTCGACCGATGTGCACACATGCACAATGGTGCATGTCGGTCGACCGACCCGGTTGACCGACAGAGCAATTCTGCTCTGCCAGCGGTCGACCGGACTAGGCCAAAAGTCAAGTTTTTAAAAGGGCTTTTTCAAGATAAAAATTTTGATAAAAATTCTTTAGATCGGTATATACAAAATGGAGTTCTAAGGCTTATAAAGACCAGGGTGTGATCATAGATCAACACCAAAAAGATTTGAACTATATTTTGTTAAAAATTCTTTTTCTAAACAAAAAACGGTTTTTCCAAAAACTTGTTTTTCCAAAAACCGATTTTTCAAAACTTTATTTTTCCGAAACTTGGTAAGAAATTTTGTAATAAAATTTTGTTTGTAAGCATGAAGCAATATCAAATGTGTGTGTGTAACAATCCCAAAATTATCAACCTCTATCATCTCGGTCTTGACAAAATAGACTATAAATCCTAACTAAAATGGAAAATGTAAAAATACAAATCTTGTAGTAGTCTTCTCAACTTGTTTGATCCTGGAGCTCTTCTATTGTGCTGGGCTCTGGGATCCAAATCTTCACGGCTTCCAAATGTGTGAGTCTTGTGTTGGAGCCGTCAAGCAACCTATGATTTTTACCTGAAACTCATTTAAACAAACTTATTAAAACATAACTACATATGGTTTGTTATCATCAAAATTTCGGCCTAATGGCCTTTGGGCCAACAATCTCCCCCTTTTTGATGATGACAAAACATATAGCGTTATTACAAATATTTTGGGTGGATACTTTAAGTGAAGCTCCCCCTTAACACATGCATATCAAATAATCTGATAAAGAGATGTATGTGCATAACACAGACATATATAGGATATGAAAATGACACATATGCCAACCATCCATGCATACCAAAGATACAAAAATACAAAAGTGTATGCATACATGGTTACCTCCATCCATCCAGAAATACCTCCATCCTCCAAACAAGATGATTGGGTCAATAATAGCATAAACACAAGATACAACCAATCATATATACCACATAGAGATAAGAAAAATAACTGCCATATCACACTGAAAAAAGATCACATGTCCACAATTATCCATACAAGACAGGAGGTTCATGCCAATCTCAAAAACTAACACATGTCCACATGTCCACAAATAACATACCAACACACAGAATATGTCCAAATACATGCATATAAAAAACAATCCAAAATAACATAGAAAATAAACACAGAAATAACTCTAACTCCCCAAATATCTCTCCCCCTTTTTGACATCATCAAAAGGGGTCACTGCTCATCAGAATCATGTCCACCAAAATCAGGGTCCGTCTGTGAAGTAGATGGCGGAGGTGGAACAGAAGAAGGAGTCCTGGCGGGGAATGGAGGACCGGTAGAAGGAAGTGGCTGAGCACGATCAGAAGGAAGTTTTGTTATGCTAAGCTCTGATACCAATTGAAATCACCTAGAGGGGGTGAATAGGTGATGGCTATACTAAGTGGCAAATAATGCGAACTAAAAACTAATTAACAATAAACAATAACAATAATAAGACTTGCAAGAAAATAAACAAATAATAGTGCAAGTAAAGGAGAGAGAGTTTAGAGATAAGTTGACAATCGCAAACACGAGAATATGTTTCGAGGTTCGAGCCACTGCTCTACGTCCCCGCCTTCAACACGATGAAGGATTTCCACTATGCTTGATCCCACTGGATCGTCAATACAAGTTCTCATTATAACTCTTCGGACACACTTGTCCTCTCTCACGGTACCGCAACACCAACTAGGAGCTCACTAGCTCGCCTGAGGCCGCTACCTCTACAACTTCTCAATATGAAGAAAAAGGTGATCAACACTTGACCAAAACAATGGCTCACTTGCACAACCCTACAACCAAGATGAGGAGATTAAACTTTTGGGATTGCGTAGTGCACAAATCTAGAAGAGAAGTAGAGGAAGGCTTCAAGCTAAAAGGATTGAAAATTTGGCTCAATGAAAACTTTTTGATAAAAGGCTAAACTTTTGAAAACTTTTAATCTTAATCTTGTAAATCTTGTATTTTAGTTATAGAACACTCTCTCTATTTATAGGGGATGAAAACTGGGCTAAAAAGGCCAAGAGATTCGTTGGGGGAGATCCCAAAAAAAAATCAAGTCAGAAAAATAGCTGTTGGAATCTATCAGCAGATTTTGACTACTGTCGGTTGACCGGGCCGGTCGACCGCCAACGGTCGAATTTCTGACCGTTAGGAAAGCGGTCGACCAAAGTCCCTAATAGAGAGTGAGTTCTCTCTGTCGGTCGATCGGTACGGTTGACCGAGAAAAAACAGAGAGCACTGCTTTTGCTCTTTGTCGACCGGTCGGTCGACCGATGTGCACACATGCACAATGGTGCATGTCGGTCGACCGACAGAGCAATTCTGCTCTGCCAGCGGTCGACCGTGCGGTTGACCGGACTAGGCCAAAAGTCAGGCTTTTAAAAGGGCTTTTTTAAGATAAAAATTTTGATAAAAATTCTTTAGATGAGTATATACAAAATAGAGTTCTAGGGCTTATAAAGACCAGGGTGTGATCATAGATCAACACCAAAAAGATTTGAACTATATTTTGTTAAAAATTCTTTTTCTAAACAAAAAACGATTTTTCCAAAAACTTGTTTTTCCAAAAACCGATTTTTCAAAACTTTATTTTTCCGAAACTTGGTAAGAAATTTTGTAATAAAATTTTGTTTGTAAGCATGAAGCAATATCAAATGTGTGTGTGTGACAATCCCAAAGTTATCAACCTCTATCATCTCGGTCTTGACAAAATAGACTATAAATCCTAACTAAAATGGAAAACGTAAAAATACAAATCTTGTAGTAGTCTTCTCAACTTGTTTGATCCTGAAGCTCTTCTAATATACTGGGCTCTGGGATTCAAATCTTCACGGCTTCTAAATGTGTGAGTCTTGTATTGGAGCCGTCAAGCAACCTATGATTTTTACCTGAAACTCATTTAAACAAACTTATTAAAACATAACTACATATGGTTTGTTATCATCAAAACTTCGGCCTAATGGCCTTTGGGCCAACAGTTACATGTTTTCAGGTTGCGGCGAGGCGAAAGCCCAAATCCAAGTTATTGTCATTCTGTTGAGAAATATTGTTTATGATGAAAGTGTTGAAGATGTAATTATGTGTTTTTATTTATAAAGTCTCTTGTAGTATATGTTTATAACCTTATTCAATGCATACTTGCAGCATGTGTTAGATTGTGAGATGGATCTGCATGAGTATGAGTTGGATTACTGTGATTATGATGAATTGAAGTTATTGATAGTTATGTGTTATACTGTGGAGGCCGAGACGAGTACTCTTAAGCATATATATATTTTTATGTTTTCATATAACCTGGCGATGTCAAGCCAAAATATTATTATGATTGCGTGGATGGTTACCGAGTATTAGTTTATGTATTTGGACTGCGAATAAGTAGGCTGATGTTGGCCAAAACTATTAATAGAATCTTGTTGGGCTTAAAGCATCTCGTGTTGCGCCTGTTACACTCGAGCTTACTTCTCAAATTTTCTGGTTATCTCTTCTGAAATATCAACCATATATGTGAAGGCTTATGTCTCCTTCTAAGAGTTAGATGAATGGGATCCCACGATGGCAGAGTGCTCATCGTCTGTTTCAATTCCTCTAACTAGCAAATTGTAGTCGATTGATGAAATTGCTCCGCTTCAGATCTGAGTACGTCGGTAAATTTCTTCAGGCTCGACCAGTATTTCTTTCAAACCTGAGAAATGTTTAGTATCTAACTCCTTAGAACTAAGAGCAAGTTGCTTCCTTTTTGACTTGTTTCGTGTAGTGCTTGGACCCACCATGTTGGAAGTCATCTCCGGGTACTCAGCATCGGAGAACAACTTCTTCTTGCGAGATCGTCGTCTCCTGGAGGAGTTTGAGTTTGAAGATTTTGACAATAGGCTAAACTCTGATGGCTTAGTAATCTAAAAGTTACAGTGACAATCAAAGAGCATCGCCATGAGTTGCTCGTAATGGCACCGAGGAGCGATTTGATGAGCACTCCTCTTCCTCGTCAAGTAGTCCCTTAGATCTATTGCAGGGGTATCTGAAGAACTAATCTCGAACCAATGGGGTGAGAGCTTCTTAGTTCACATTTGAATTTGGCCTCTTGGGGCTGGACGCGAATCTCGTATTTCTGAAGTGAAACACGAAGGTTGCATTCTGGTGCAGCCTCTTGCTTAATGCGGGTCTTACACTTCTGAATAGAAACGCGAAGGTCGTGTATTTACACTGTCTGCTGCTGAAAGCGACACTCGCGTTTTATAATTGAAACGCGAAGGCCATGTTCTGGCATGGCCTTAGACTGAACGCAGGTCTCACATTCTCGAAGTAAGACACAGACCTCGCGTTCTGGCACAGCTTGAGGCTGGACGTGAACTTCGCATTTTGGTGCTGAAATACGCAGCTCGTGATCGCGAGCATCGCGTTTTATTGCAGAAACGCGGGCAGAACGCAAGCTTTGCGTTTAGTTCCAACATCACTGTCTTTCGTTTCTGTTTGCTGATGGCGAGCTCGACGACTTCATCGACGATCAGCAATCCACTTGGCTTGCAGGAGTTGATGCGACCCTCTTGCAAACTGGATTTGCTGAGCCTTGGGGGAGTTTGGCGGCGAGATTTGGCTTTGTGGGTTTCTTGAGAGATGTTGCCGCAAACCATGTCGGCTCCACGGGAGGTGGTCAGAACCTCAGAAAGGTTGAGCCACTTGCTTTGTCAAAAAGCATATGAGCTTCTCTTTGAGAAGTCTTCGAAAAGACTTGAGAGCGAGTCTCGCTTGAGACTTTGGGGCTAATGGAGCCCGAAGTGTGAAGTTGTCTGAACTTCTCTTGGTCGAATACGACGACAAGCGATTCGACAGTTGATCCCAGAAGCTTAAGGTCGGCTTGCGTTACGGTTTTCTCATTGGTAGAGAAAAGTTTCCTCAACGGAATCGCCATCTTTTGTTTCCTCAGAATAATTGAAGGCGTGTAAATTCTTTATTTGATTGTAAACAAAATTACAACAGATCAATAATCTGATTACAAAAGAGGAAAGAATGATTGAATCTCCCCTTTGTTTAATGCTGGCTTCTTCGTGTAACAATGGAGAGTGATTCTTGTACTCTATTGACCAGTCGAACCAAAAGCTTCTCTTTGGATCTTCGTGCTCTCGTTGGAAGCACACTAGTCATGTATAAAACCTTAATCAATGGATAAAATGTCAAAAAGATTAGAAACTCAACTTGAACCTAGCAAGTTTATAGAGTTCTCCTCCAACACACTGTGTGTTCAGCAGCCTTGTACTTAGCTTTCAGCATTTTATAGTTATCCAGCTTCAAGCATCAAGCATCAAACATCAAGTGTTCTAAAATCTCAAAGAGATTATAGAACTTAAACTCAGCAAGTTTATAAAGAGTATTCCCTTTCAACATGATGTGTCTTAAGCAGCCTTATGCTTAAGCTTCAGCCTTTTGTAGTTATCCAGCTTCGAATATTAAGTATCAAGTGTGTCTTTTTAAGGATTCTCTTCCTCTAACCTTTGGCTTCTTGGGTTCCTCCTCCCGAACTCTCTCCTTTTTCTCTTAGCTATTCATAGCTATTTATAGAGGATTTTAGGGTGTAACCAACCCTTCTCTATAATGGGAAGGGTGTAACCGCACCCCTTAAATCTCTCCATAATGGAAAGTTTTCCCCATTATGTGAAGAGAAAATGGGGTGTAACTGACCAAATTCGTGGCTGTCAGTTACAGCGGGTCTCACGATGAACATGAACCTCACTCTGATGTTGAAACGCGGAGCTCACAAGCTCGCGTCTTTGTTATAATGCGGAGCTCACAGACTCATACTGAAGTTAAAACGCGAAGCTATACAGGCTCGTATTTTAATGTTAAAACACGACACTGAGGTCTGCATCTCAAAGAACAGCATGACCACCACGTTTGACAGAGACTGTGAGGTTCACATCTGAGATAGGAATGTGACCTTTCATTTGACAAAGGATGCAAGGTTCGCATTTGGGTTAAAACACGAACCTCACGTTTGGGCAGGACCGCGTCTGAAGCTGGAACGCGACCTCCACGTCTGCGAGGTTCGCATCTGAGGCTTTGTCTTCAGTAATTTTTTGACAGCCTACAGTAAGTGTTGCATGTGTATAAATGCATGCATGTGTATGCATGTATTAATGTATGTACATCTGTATGCACGTGTAGCATGCATGTATAGGTACATGTGTGAGAGTGTGTGTGTGTTAATTCTCTCCCTCTCTGTATGTTTAGTTGCGTGTTACAGTGATTACAGACTCGTTCATGCGATCCGAAGTCGGTAAAGAGAAATCCGGATCTGTGTTCATTGTGGAATCGATAAACTGGCGATTAAAGACTGACCCATGAGATGATTCAGGAATTCTCTCCGGATCATGCAGTGAAGACCAGACGGCAATTCGGATCCAAAATCACGTCATTTCATGTGAGTATTTGCTTTTGTGTTATTTTTTTATTTACCATTGATAATAAGTATTTGTGTTTTACTTGTATCATTTCATGTAACCATCTGATTTATTTTACTAGTTTGATTATGTGTATCACTTCATGAGGCATCAGTGAACGTTCACTTTAATTATATAGCTTATCTGAGCGCTTATCATCGTCATTTTCTGTGTTAGTTGTTTGACGCTATTGGCTTAGGCTTAATATTGATATATCTTAGACTGTGACTTGTTTCGATCTACTGATCAGCTGGTTTAGTTCATATTTAAGAATAGGTGGCCTATTTTTATGTGAAGTATTTTTCGGATAAATTATTAGTGATTATTCTGACCAAAACTCCTTTGGATATTAAAGACGAGTTAGATATGGCGTTGCTTTATCGACAGACTGTCCTACCGATACTTGAATCTATGTATGACATAGTTAGAGTGAGGATTGACCTGAGCTTCCTAGTCTTTTCATTGGATTCATGATTGATATGTATGCTGTTTGGATTATGATCAGATATGTGAATATGATACCTTTGACTCTAATGTATATGATGGGACTGACTTTTGGATTGTTAGGATCTATTATTTCTGGATTCTCTCATTGATGAGTTTGACTGATGTATTGATGACCTTATTGATATTGATTACTAGATGTAGAGATGATCTAGATTTTTATATTGATCGAGGACGTTACACTCTTTAGTTATGATCTTAATTATAGTTGGTAAGTTTGGTTTTGAGAATGTTTCATTCTTTATTTGTGATCTCGGTATTTGTTATTTTTGTTGATTTTGAAGATATATTCAGTACATCATGATTGGTTCTTGACTACTTCAGTTATTTAGTTATAGAGGTAAAGTTATTGTGATAGTGATTTTATTGATATCGGTAACCATAATATATATTCAGAGTTTGACAACAGTTATTCTTGATCTCAGTTATTTGTGACCTAGAAGATTGGAGTAGATCGATAAGAAAGAGAGAACTGATTATTGATTCATTGAGATGGTAGATACTGTATCAGATATATTCACTTGGGTTTAATATTTGATGTTCACAGTGGCTGTTATTGAGATTATGAGTTGGTGGATTCATTACTATTATATCCAGTATGAGTGGATGGTATCGCGATCAGTTCTATATGAGATCGTGCATTGACTAGACAGTATATATCCTGTTATTAGTATATTTTCATATTACTGAAACTACTAAGAAAGTATGGTTAGATCGTAACACCATGTACGGTCCTATTGTTTATCGTATACACGGCTACTAATACTATTTACTAATTCTGTTACAGTTCATCGTGTATACGATTATTATTTACTGATATACTGCACTGTTACTGTCACTATATCGTTTCAGTATTCTAGATAACATATATATTGATTGTTTTAACTGAATTAAATAATAATATGAATGGACAACTTACACTGAGATTGGAGAAATTGATGGAGGAGACAACATCTATATTTCGGGTAGACATAGGATACAGGTTACGTAACCGACTAAGGGTTCCATTGCAGGATTCTGGGGGAGACTGACATCCCATTTGTACTGTTTACTATTCTGCTGTTTTCACAGTGAGATTACTGTTACTGAGTACCTAGCGATACGACCTGGTTCAGCGCCAGAAAGCTGAGGTCTTGGTTTCGGTTTTATACGGAACCCACTTAAAGTATAGATAATGTCCCCAACTTATCAGTTTCAATACTTAGGACCCTGATTGACACATGTAATAGGTGTACTATGAGATGCGTTTATTACAGGTGGCAATTGGTGTTAGCTGACATAATAAATAATAATGTACTGTGACTGATCGCATTTGCCTTGTACATATATGTTATATTATTGTACTCTGACCTGATTGTACACTGAACTCTAGCACTGACTGATTCCATCCACCTGATATATAGATTATTATAGGCACATGACCTGATTGGACATCTGATTCTGTTACTGACTGCCCTTATTATTATCCATTTATGTTTTATATGTTATTTCAGTTTTATTTCAGTTTATAGTATCATCATATGCTCACACGTTATATGCACGTGCACCTTCCCTTTTATTTTCACGCACTCATTTGGTTGCTTTCTGATGACCCTAAATTTGCACATCGAGATATTAGATGTTTTCTTTTATGGATCAGGTGTTCAATGAGACCGGACATATTGTGAGGAACTGGAGTTTCTCTCTAACTATTCTGGTATTTTTGTCTTTCTTTTTATTCTTATTTTTTCTGTAGTTTCCTTGTTTCTATATCATTACCCGTCGTTATTTCATTCCTTATTCGTATGATATAATTAGATATTTATATGTCATATTATAGTGATATTGATTTATTGTAATAGATTTTATAACTTGTTCATGTTACTTTAGCCTTAGCGTGTATACGTAGAGTATTCTCCTCGCATATATACGTCCCCGACTCTTATCGCGACTCCGTTTCTGCGTATTTTGGGAAGGGGCGTGTCAGCAGTTTGGTTGGTAATGATGACAGATATTAGTGCTAGTGACAGGAAAAGTAGCCTTCACACATTTAATTCAAAGTGAAGTTCATATAGGCTATGGCTTTAATGGGATTTTGTTTGAGATTGTCTTGTGATTGTGAAATAAGTTGGAGATGAAATTTGGTGGTTGGCTTTCAATTCTTATGATTTGAGATGTGATATACAAGTGAGAATCGAGTATGAGGGCATATTTTATCTCCCTTCCCCATTATTCGGTTTGAGTTGGCATGCTAAGGCTACCAAGACAGCTTGTACTTGTTGTGATGGTATACTCTGATAAAGAATATTTAATGTGGGAAAAGTTAGAAGAAAATGGGACATTAAAATAATTTAAAATTTGAACTAAGTTACTGACAAAATAATTTAGAGAACGGACTTTGAAGCAGCAACAAAGTTCAGGATTAACTGTTACTATTGCCCAAGATTTCTTTTTGTGTGTGTGGGCGTTTATGACACACCTAAGTGTGCCAGTTATTGGTAGAACTACATAAAAAAATACCAATGATAAACTAGGGGCAACTAGAGTCCCTGCTCGTGGGTATGCATGCACATAGTGTGCATGTTCATGTTTGTGCATGTGCATGCATGCTATTGGTGAAGACTGAAGAGTCTGAATTCCAGAATATGCAAATTGTCAAAATTAGTGGCAGGTACAATTCATGCTGATGTATGTGCATGTGCATGAGCATGTATCTGAAATGGGAAAAGGTACAAGTGCAAAATAGTGGCTACTTCCCTGCTCATATAGGCAGTGTCTAGTTTGAAGATTAAAGTTTTGAGTTTTTGAGCATTATCATCCCAGTTGTCAAGAATGAGGGTATATCATATCTTAACCAATACATGTGAAGAATTATGTAAAGAATAGACATTTTCACCAAAATGAGTATGTACACTGTAGTAGTATTTGAAATGTCCTCCATGGTTTCCTTTGGTAGAGTTCGACTTCACCATTCTCCACGTGGTAGAAGAAATTTTTGCAAGCTTGAGGAACACCAGAACAAATTGTCGATTGTCTCCAAGTTCATAGAAGCACTACGCTGGCAGCAATGTGTAGGTATATTGAATACCCTGGCTTACTAAGAGATTTCTGGAGGGTAATTTTTCTGATTTAGTTTCCAAATGAAGCATCAAACTTGAGGTGTACTCCACATGTCCTTGACCCAGATGTAGTTGGATGTTTGTAGTTGAGCAACATGCTCCTCCTTGCTGAGCAGAGCATGCCATCACAGAGAATTGGCCAGAATTAGTGAGGCGCCAGTAAGAGTTATCCCTTTTGTGCTGATGGAAATGAATGGAAGTAAACTCTGGCCACATACTTTAGGACAAATTTCCAGTTATCGTTCTTTATTCAAGAGTTATACCCTCATCATTTGCAAGGCTAGAGAAATGAACATTACCCAGTGGATTGTCAATGGGTATCAAATAGTAGATACTCAAGAAGAAAGACATCTTGCCAAATGTTAAATACCTGAGCCTGGTCCAATTTCCAACGCAGATTGTAGGGGGAACAATTTATGTAGACAGCACCAAGTTGGAGAAGAATTACCATCACAATTTCTATTAAGTGAACTCCCATGTTTCCCATGGATCAGAAGATCCATTCAGCATCTGGATGTGAGTTTTGGCACTTGTTTTGTCAGAAAAGCTTGATGAAGTACTCTACAAGGATTGATGTTATTACCTCTTAGCTTGAAAGGTCAGCATATTTGCTCATGCCAGAAGGCATAGCGAATTTGTCTCACACAAAGAATTCTCTTGTATGATAGTCAATTTTCACAGCAATTGAGATTGGAATTGGGCCTGTTCAGAGGGAAGAAGAGCTGCAATCACTGATTTTATGTGTGTTAATCTGCTCATCATGGCTAATGTTTGCTTTTTCCCCTAACTGCTTTGCTGAACCCCACTAATACAAGTTCAAATAGGCTTGGTTGCTCATAAGTCATAACAAATGGGAATCCACAAATTACCGAAGTCCTTACCCTTTTCCATCCCCAAAGTAGTTTAAAGAAGGCTCTAATTATTGAATCACATTGTCAACATTCACATGGAGGATGATTTGGACAAATTGACATTTTGAGCATGGGTTCAGAATAATGAATAAGAATATGTTGAATCCATTGAAGTTCTTTGGCTTATCCCTTCAAATTTACATAATCGATAAACATGCAAGTAAGAAAACATATTTTCTGTTTTATGAAACTTAAATCTCCTGAGTTTGTGCAAATTGATATGAGAGTTAATTATGATGGATAGGGCATTCATACAAAATATGAATATATACAGTAACAAGGAGTCATTTTACAGATTCCATTTGTTGGCTTGGGTTGGCTGGCAAGGCCCTAACAATTCTTCATGAAGCGCTATACAAAATTGGAAACTAGTTTGTCATTGTCCAGTTAATCCATCAAGGATGGTATCCTGATTTGGTGAATATTTGTGCAATGAAAATCCCAGTGAAGTCTTTCACAAGCCTTCTTAATATCTTTTCTCCACAAAAAAGTACTGATTCTTTTTTCTTGTTTTTTTCTTGGTGGAGTGCGAATTTCCTTTACCGTCATGGTGTGAACTATGATATCTTAACTGTAAGGAATCCAAATTCTTCCCTGTCAATATTTGATCCCAAATAAGGTGAGTCTACGAAGTTGTAGGCCGAAGTTTTGGAATTATATTACTTCACATATTAGAGATTGGCCTGCCTGATGTTATTATTCATTGAAGGTTGTCTACTATAATAGAGACTATTTGAGGAGGTCAAGGCTTATATCAGTTAGTACCCTAAAAATGTTTGTTTCCAGTTGGTTTTAGATTCATGAATAGAGGACCCCTTTCCACTTTTCTTGCCATCTCAATTTTTTTTGATTGAGTCAGTATAGACATCTCCCTTCAACAAGTTCCCAATTCATCTCGAATGAAGGTTAAGTTTTGGATTCCTTTTTACTAGATTCTTCTGTTTTAATCGTGTTGTATTTGACTTGCAGCAATTCCTCTGTTCTGGTCTAATTCTATCAGTTACTACTTCCATTAGAATGGTGAAAACCAATGCATAAGGTTTCTCTCGTTTCGTCTCTGTTATGGCGAGTACTAGTTTGAAACTGACATGTAGTATTGGTTTTGCAAATTCTCAGCCATTACACATATGTTTTCGATCAATTTTGATTAATTTAGAATAGTTTTAGTTGAGTTTCAGTGAAACATACTAAAACCTACAAAAAATACACAAACAAAGGAGGAGAAACAAGAAAGATGTAATGTTCTTAACTACTAAATTCATCTCCCTTTAACTTATACATTCATCCAAAATTGGTATATCTTTATTTGCTATAATTAGATCATAGTTAATTCAATTTTGATTAAAATCTTAATTTAATTTTAGATTATCGACTTTCATATTGTTTTTAAAGTAATGTTTGGAATTATTAGCTGAGTATTAGAAATTCACTTTGTCTAATACCCATTTTTAGCTTACATGTTCATATTATGTGTTTTTTTGCACATTGTATATGCAGAGAATAAAAATGCCAACATGTATCCACACATTTAAACCAAAACAAACTTGAAATAAAAACTTTGAAACTAACAAAACTTGTTGAAACCTTTAATAGAGGAAGGCGAAACTGAAACCGAAACCGAGCTCTCAAACTTCAATGGATACCCTTGAACCCAACCTTGAAACTTACAAGCGATGAGATGGAAATGAGGTCAAGTAGATTACTTGTTAGATGATACAGCCTCTCATGTAGAAAATTTAATTTACTGCATTATAAGTGCAAATGCTATGGTGAAATGACCTAAGTCAATTTTTCTGCAGTTGATTAGTGGCGGAATAGCTGTTGCCACATACAATGAAGGGGCAACTGATTTCAAGAAAACTCCAGTGTACACGGAGTCACTCCAATCACAAGAAATACAAGAACAACCAGATGCATCCAACACTGATGTCTTTGAGGCCAATCCTACAGAGACTTTACCAAGCTTGCAGTAATCTCATCAAGGGCTAATACATGCAATGTGGGTCAGTCATTTCTTTCTACACTTGCAGTAGAGCTGTATGATTCATGACGCGAAGCCATACTCCAGGTTCGTGTTGTTATCGTTTATAAGCTGTATATTCTCCCCTTTTTCGGTGAATTTGTAATAGTTAATTTCTTAATGAATGTCATCTTTGTAAAAAAAATTAGTCCTCAAATGGAACCAACTACAGTGCAATATTTCTCTCAATTTAAGTAAAAATTTTCCAACAATATACAAATTATCATTTTCTTTTCCGAGTCTGTTTCTTATCTACAACATTCCTTTGATTGAGGTTATGATTTCTTTTTGAATTATTTGTTTGTTCTTTTCATATATGTATTTCTACAGTAGTTAAACTATCTACATCTGCATGCAATAGACGGAGTTATCATGTAAATGCATAATTATACATCCCTGAGAGGTTCGACATTGACAGGCCATTGACACCAACTTCAGTCTACACCAACATTCAGTTGCAATTTGGTAATTCTGTCTTAATGTCTTTGAGATTTTCTTTTAAGATGTTTGACAAAGTCATTGATAGGCCAAATCTGGCCTGATCAGCGAATAGAAACATTAAACAGTTGTTATTAGTCTACAAGATCCACGTTATGTGTGTGATGGTGTTGCTTTTAGCCCCCTTTTGGCGGCTCACATGATGCATGGCTCCCATCCACGAGAAAGTGAAACAAAGATGAATTATTCTTTCTCTCTTCTGTCAAATTATAAACCCACAATGAGAGTATTCTCGCTCTCAATTCTACATACAAGAAGGAGATGTTCATTTTGGATCTGTTGGCAGATTTCCTCTTCTTCTTCAGCCGTCTCCTTCTCTCAGCGGCCCTAATGTTTGCAGTTGGGGCATGGGGACTCGATCAACTCCGAGCATTTGAGCACCAAGTAAACGAGCATGCTCACGATACTGCTCGTCTTCTGTTTGGCCAACATCCTGCTCATTTAGAGACACCCAGGGCCACAAGTCGACCATCTCCCTTTGAAGAAGCTGATCATGGATGAAAACTGTCCTGTGGCTTAAATATTTGGTTCATTTACCCAGTCAATTGCCTAATAATTATGTGTTCGTCATTGTAAATTATTCGACAGCTATTTCATTTTCATCTTGTATGGTTTTTATTTCAATCTTATAACACCTGTTTCCTACTGATACAAATATAGCACAACTGAGTGAAACTGAAAGTCATGGATCCCTATAATTTGAAAAATAAAATACAGAAAAATGAAATGGCAACCAGCGTGTCAAAACGCGATTTCTCTAAACAATGTCCCTACTTTTTATGGCCTACTACTCTTGAAAGTTATTGATACATGGAATCTCTTCCTACAGCTCATGAACATCATCTTCGTCTCCAGATTCTGAACCACCAGTAGCAGCTCCAGCCTTATCATACACCTTTTTTATTATAGGATTGCAAACCTGCTCCAACTCCTTCAACCTCTGCTCATACTCTTCCTTCTCAGCCGACTGGTTGTCATCCAACCAGTCCGAAGCTTCCTTCAGAGCACTCTCAATCGTCTCCTTGTCGTCCGAATCAATTTTATCCGAGAACTTGTCCTTGTCGCTGATAGTACTCTTCATGTTATAGACATAGGTCTCAAGCTTGTTCCTCGCGTCAATTCTGTCCTTGACCTTCTTGTCCTCCTCCGCGAACTCCTCTGCTTCCTTCACCATCCTCTTGATCTCTTCCTCACTGAGCCGCCCTTTGTCATTTGTAATCGTTATCGATTTCGAGTTCTTTGCGGCCTTGTCCTCTGCTGTCACATGAAGTATGCCGTTTGCGTCAACCTCAAATGTCACCTCAATTTGAGGTACTCCCCTGAACCGCACAAACATATAAAGTTTGTTTCAGTGAGGTTATCTTCATTCTGGTAACTGAGAAAGATATGGATCATGTAAGCAATGATCTTTACCTTGGAGCCGGGGCAATGCCAGAGAGATCAAACCTCCCGAGCTCACGGCAGTCCTTCGTCAAGGCTCTTTCGCCCTCAAAGACCTTGATCGACACTGTTGTTTGGTGATCTTGATACGTCGTAAATGTCTGTGACTTCTTCACTGGGATCACAGTGTTTCTTGGGATCAATTTGGTCATCACACCACCGGCAGTTTCAATTCCTAGACTCAATGGGGCGACATCGAGCAACAGAATATCTGGCAACAACAAGAACAAGAGTTCACAATTCCATCTAACAGATTGAAAACACAAATCTTTCCTTCTTCAATTTGCCTTACCTTTAGTCTCTTCTCCGCCTTCGCCACTGAGAATCCCACCCTGCACTGCGGCACCATAGGCCACGGCCTCATCGGGGTTAACCCCTTTGTTGGGCTCCTTCCCGTCGAACAAATCTTTGAGCATCTGTTGCACCTTTGGAATCCTAGTACTCCCACCAACAAGAACAATCTCATGGATGTCGGATTTCGTGAGCTTGGCATCTTCCAACGCTTTCCTCACAGGCTCCAACGTCTTCTTGAACAAATCCATGTTCAGCTCCTCGAACCTCGCCCGTGTCAGAGGCTCAGAGAGATCAACCCCATCAAACAACGACTCGATCTCAACACGAACCTGGTGCTGGCTGCTCAACGCCCTCTTCGCTCTCTCGCACTCCCTCCGGAGTTTCCCGAGAGCCCTGTTGTCCTTGCTTATGTCCTTGCCGTACTTCTTCTTGATGAGCTTGATGAAGTAGTCCATGACTCTCTGGTCGAAATCTTCGCCTCCGAGGTGAGTGTCGCCGCTCGTGGCCAGCACCTCGAAGACTCCATTGTCGATGGAGAGGATGCTGACATCGAACGTGCCGCCTCCGAGATCGTACACAAGGATGTTCTTCTCCCCTCCTTTCTTGTCGAGCCCGTAGGCGATTGCAGCCGCGGTTGGCTCGTTGATGATGCGGGCTACGTTCAGTCCCGCGATTGTGCCAGCATCCTTTGTGGCCTGTCTTTGTGCATCGTTGAAGTAAGCTGGAGCAGGAAAGCGATTCTTTCAGTATAAAAAAATATTCAATGATTTCACGCTAAAAATTCAAAAATCAACGTCTAAATTACATAAAAACAGTCATGAACATTCACATCTTTTAAAAAACTACGCATATATTCAAAAATGTAATTAATTACTCAGAAATTTCTTATAATTGTCACAAAACTATCACCTGTCAATCTAATATTAAAAAAAAACAATCATGTGACTATCAGGTAGCATTTTTATACGCTAAATGCTTTTATTACTTATATATGATATCCATGTGATCATGTAAACCGAAATTCAAAGAATATATATTTTTTGGAAATAAGTGAATGTTCATGTAAACCGAAATTCAAAGATCTTGACACATAATGGTATTAGAATTATCAATAATTTTCAACAAAACTCAACTTACCTGGGACAGTGATGACGGCGTTCTTGATATTATGGCCGAGATACGACTCGGCAGTCTCCTTCATCTTGCCAAGAATCATGGCGCTGATCTCTTCGGGGCTGAACACTTTTATCTCCCCATCCTTCACCTTCACCTGAACATACGGCTTCCCTTCCTTGTTCACCACCTTATACGGCAAGTACTTCATGTCCCTCTGCACCTCCTTGTCGTCGAACCGCCGCCCGATGAGCCGCTTGATGTCGAAAATGGTCCGTTCCGGGTTGAGGGCGGCCTGGTTCTTGGCCGCCTCCCCGATGAGGCGCTCCTCGTCCGTGAACGCCACCCACGAGGGGGTGATCCTGTTCCCTTGGTCGTTGGCGATGATCTCGACTCGCCCGTTCCGGTACACACCGACACACGAATACGTTGTCCCGAGATCGATTCCGATCACCGTACCCATGCGCGGTTTCTCGGTCGCGGCGGCGGTTAAACCAACTATGAACTCTATGAAAACACACACATAGATCAAAACTATGTGCAATGCTTAGAGAATTGATTTGAGTTGAGAGAGTAAAGAGAGTTGAGTACCTGAGAGGAAGAGAGAGAGGAAGAGGAGTGCCATCGACATCGGCATTGTTGATTGCTTGCGAGCCATCATGAGATCTCTGCAAACTGCTCTGTTTTGTTTCGATTGCTTGCTTGCTTTGAGTTCTTTTAGAGTGTAGAAGTTGAAATGGGGTGGGCTGGGTATTTATATGGCGGGTAGGATTTGAGAACGTGTGGAGGCTGCCAGAGTGTTCCGGCCCATCATGTGCGGCCGTGTCACCAGGCCGGTCCGAAGCCTCCCGCGTGGGCTACCCAATGGGAGAGCGCCACGTTGCGTGGTTCTTTCGCGAGAATGTTCTGGTCGGTTTGGGGAGCGTCTGTGGTTAGATGAGGGAGATCGATGAGAATGAACGGTCAGATCAAAAGGCATGATTGGTAAAACCTAGAGAACAGAAGCACGTGCTTGAAGACGATGATAAATTCGCTTAATAATCAGTTCATTGTTTTTAAGCTAAAATTTTGTCACAATTTTTATGATTTGAAAATTTAGTGCATTATCTGCAAATTTGTTCCATTTGAAATGGATTATAGACAACTTTATTAATTTGAAATCGGTTGTTGTATTTCTTCTCGTTCTTTATGTATCTTTCATTGTATAGATATTAATTTTTAGACGAAAATAGTAGGGCTCACATAGTCAGTTGCATATGAAAGGAACATGTAATTTATACTAGTGGAGCGGAACCGTAGTCTATCACATTGTATTAGTTATTCTACCATTTACAGACCTGATCTTTAATTATCTTTAAAATAAACATGCAGGTTGATGAACAACTTGATTTTCAGAAGAGCAATACATTTTGGACTCATCTTTTCACTTACTCATTATCATGCTCAACACCTAACCCAGCACCTAACCCAACACCTAAAACAAGAGATATTCATTATTATCTCCATATTAGCGATATTAAGGGTGATTCACATGCTTTAGTGTTGAGAATGCCAGCGGGTAAGACCCATGCGAGTATGAAAATTATTTTCCTTTTCAGAATGTTCATACACGTGCAATTTATTATTTACTTTTAACAATATTTATTATTTTATTTTAATTTGTGTTACCTATACATCTCATCCCACTGAAAAGTATAAATTATGTTTGAATTTTCAATTTTGAATAAACATATATTTGCACGCGCAAGAAACTAGCACTGCTACTGCTATTAGGCTGGAGACTGTAGTCCAATGGGCTCCCAAAAAAAAAAGCTGTGGCCGAATTTAACCTCTTTTTCCAATTGGACTGTTTACTGCATTCTGATGTTTTCTGATGTTAAAGATAGGATGCAAAATATCACTTTGGGCTCACAAACCAAATAATTTAACGGCAATAGTTATTAATTATGCTGATATTCCTTTTTTCTGGGAGATCACTAGGGTTATCTTATGGTGAGCCCACCAAAGTTTTAGGAAACTTTTACCCTACTTGCCCGTCATTATCAAAGTGTCACACCTGATGGTTCCTAAAATTTTAGTTACCAGAAAGATTTTTGTGAGAATTCAACAAAGTCCTGCTGTATGAATGGAGAATTTGATGTACTTCCATGTCAAAAGCTTAAACACCATGTAAAATTCTACCTATCAGGTCCTTTCAAGCTCTAACAACAGCTGAGAATTCAATCAAAAATCGTACCCCTTATTGATAGAACTCTTGCAGATTTGGGCTTGGGTTCTTCACCTAATAATGTGTTTGGGTAATATGGGTTCTAGCCCAGCCATGGATTAGTGCATGGCCATTGTGCTGCATAAGTGAGAAATATGTCCATATGTTACTTGTTTTGTGGTTGTTACATAGTTGGGGGAAGGTGTAAAGATAGTTATCTTGTAACCATAATGCAGGCTTGTGCTGTTTCCAAATAACGTGTGATGCTGGCGCGTGTGTGCTGACTGCTTGTGCATGTAGGTGTCGTATTTGGAATTTTAAAAAGGATTTGAGGCCAAATCCTTTCTATCCGAAATGAATTGTGGAATGCCCAACTGAAAAGAGTTTTCCCTGTTCATCTTAGGGCCTGTTTGTTTCGTTGCAAAACGTCGCAATTCGTAAGTCGTAAAATGAGAATTGAAAAAGTGAACTGTAGCAGAGAAAATATATTGTGTTTTACGGTATTTGGTTGGTAAAGTGAAGTGTAAATGGAAAAGTATATTGTGTTTTACGGTGTTTGGTTGATAAAGTGAAAGTGTAAATGGTAAAGTATATTGTGTTTTAGGGTGTTTGCTTGGTAATGTAAAAGTGTAAGTGAAAAAGTTGACCACAAAATTAATTGTAGCAGTGATTTAAATATTATAAATACTATTAAATTAAATCTACTATTGCAAATTAAATTGCATTAATAAATTTGAGATAAAAAAATTAATAATCTTAATATTTTATTTATAACAATAATATTAATAAAATATTAGTATAAATAGTAAAATATTACTAAAATATTAACTAAATAAATAATATAAAATTTTAAGAAAATCTAAAGAACGTTAATAAAATATAAATATTAAAAAATATTACAAAAATAATAAAATATAGTTATAATAGTATAATATTAAAAATACTTGAAAATTATTATAATATAAATTTTATTATAATATTGTTATAATATTATAGAAATATAAAATTAACAAAGTAAAATATAATTATAATTTAATAATAAATTATTATTATAGTATTATTATACTGAATTATTATTACAATATTAGCATAATAAAATATTAATATAATAATAAAATATATTATGATATTAATAGAGTAATTTTTTATATTAAAAAATAAATAATTAAATATATAGTAATTTTATATTAAAGTATAATATTGTTATATTAATAAAATATTAACTCTAAATAAAATAATAAAAAATTGAATAAGTATTAATAAAATAATAAAGTATTAAATAAAATATTAAATTAAAATAGTAAAATATTAAATATTAAAACAATATTAAAAACAATAAAAAAATTAAAGATTAAAAATATTTAATAATTAAATTAGAAATTAAACACTATTTAAAATATTAAATATTTAATAGTATTAAATTATATATTGATTATCAAGTAAATGTTTTGAACTGTAAGTATATTACAAGTGAGAGTTACATGACCACAAAATTAACTGTAGCAACTGCAAGTGAGAAAATATGAGTGTAAAAGTGAGATTTACATGACCACAAATTTAACCGTAGCAACTGCAAATGGGAAAAGAAGAGTTGCATTTTGCAACTTGTTTTTCAGCGAAACAAACAACGAAAAATGGAAAAGAAGTTTTACGACTTGTGTTTTGCGACGTTTTGCGGCGAAACAAACACGCCCTAATCTACACCATTCAGTGTGACTTAAAAATAAAAAATGAATGTTTCTACCTGTGTCAAGTGTGCACAACCCTAATGGCTGTGGAAACAAATCAGGTGTCGAGGACAAATCAGGTTGATAAAGTAATTTTAATTCGAGACTTCTCTTTATATTTACACTTGTATTAGATGATAATGCTAAAATTTGTTCATACTATATATATATATATATATATATATATATATATATATATATATACACACTTTTTTTTTACTTTTGGGCTGTGACTTGATTGAAAATTTAAACTGATGTTGTTTCAGGACAGTGTTGACATATTTAGCGGAAAGTGGATCCTAAGTCATTCACAAGCATCTTATGCAACTACAGTCTGCAATTTCGCCGAATCCACCTTCGACTGCGTGAAGCGCGGGCGCCCTGACAGGGATTACCATCTCTGGAGAAGGAAACCATGCAGTTGCGAATTGCCGGCACTTGTTCCAGAGATATTCCTGCATACTATGCGGCATAAATCCTGGGGTTTCCATTGGTGACTCACTGGCTCGCAACCAATTGGAAGCATTGGTTTGCCTTCTCTCCAAGGTTCGTTTTGGTAGATGCTTATGAGAGTGAAATTAGTTGGTTTTGTTCTTTCTAAGATACATCTTTACCTCGACAGTCTAGAAAGTAAATGGACAACCGAATATATAAATATGTGGACCATCGACATCGAGGAATATGAGAAGGCAGCTGCGGTTGGGTTGAGAGAGGGGTTCGTATGAGACTTTCAGACGTTTACCATCTTCCGATGCTGAAGCCTGATGGTACGTAGTCAGGGTCGCTATAAGGACTTTCATTTTCGTGTCTTGGACAAGGATAAGAATGCTGTGATCCCGAATGAATGCCTCCACTGGTGCATACTAGGGCCTATTGAGGCTTGGAACAATTTGATGATGGAGATGATCTTGAATGAATTCGGTCCCAAGTATGCTTGAAAGGTCAAATATGTTCTGTGGAGAAATTTTTAAGATCTGCTCTGTAAGCGTTGCAAATATTGGAATGTGGAAATATATAGCGATTTGGGTTCTTCTTGTTGAAATTGTCTCTAACAATCAACACTACACTGTTGTGTTGCACAGAGTGTCACACACTCACACCAAGTCACATATGAAATGACACAATACACAACAAATCTTAAAAAAAGGAAACATAAAGCAAAAGTTTGACACAACACAACATCACCATATAAGCGTATTGGCAACATTAGCTTGACAAAATAATTGTGTTTTCATAACTGGTTGTAAGTTATACCTTTGTGCCCCCAATGCATTTTATGTTAATGATCCAAGTTGGATGAAGAAAGGATCTAAATAGAGATAAAGAACAAATCATTGAGAAGCTTAAGGTGATACTAATAATATTGAATCTTAACTATTGTCTAAGCTGATGCTAAAAATTGATTCTTGAGCCCATGATCTCGGCTATATGGACTTCTCCTAACACACAAGCCCACTTTTGGGTCCCTTAGGCCCCAAACACAAAGTAGGCCCGGCTGATTTGGTATAACCATCAATCCCAAATCTAGGGTTAATTTCACAAAAGTACCATGAAGTATATGGGTAGTTTCACGAAAATACCTAAACTTTTAAATGGTTCAATTTACTACCCAAAGTCTAACCCCAGACCAAAATACCCTTCATTGGGTCCCGGTCCTGTATCTCCCATTTTAACTTTTTTTTTACTTTTATTTTTCACAGCATAAATATACTCAAAGTCAATTATTTTGAGAAGAGAGAATGTGGAAAAAAAAGAACAGAGGGCTAGGCCATAGTTTTGAGATAGCTCAAAGGGCTTCGAACGCGATTTTCAAATTAGGATGCAGCAAAGTTGGGGTGCAGTGAGTCTCTTGCATTGGTGTGAATCAAAGGTAAGTATCAAATCTTTCAAATTAGGGTTTTACTTTAGTTTGGACTCTAATATATTTCTCATGATGTGTTTTTCGCTTCAAGATCAATTCTTATTGGAATCGACGTAGCAAAATTTAGTCAAATTCGAATGAGACTAAGGCAAATCCCTTGAGCCTTGAAATATTCTGATGTGGGAGTTTTAGAGCATAAATTAGTCATAGATGACGTGGTTAGTAGTAAAGAAATTATGGTCCATCATCAAATAGATACGTGGTCCTCTATAGAGTGTAAAGAGATTTAGATTAATAGTTGGAACTATTTATTGTCTCTTTTTTATAGATTAATAGTTAGAACTATTTATTGTCTCTTTATTGTCTATCATAGATAATTATTTTTTTTAATCCATTTAACATATATGTTTTGTGGTTTTTTCTGACAGGTAATATGGTTGATAATAATGAAGAGGTTGGTTGCCAGGGTACTAATATTTGTAGCGATGGAGGAATAGAGAATGTCAATCTTAATTGTGAAAGGGACAGACTTGGAGATGAGCAAGTTGAAGAAACGTATGATGAAGATGATCCTGAATATAATGTATCTAGTGAAAGTGATGAGAGTGACTCGGCTTTATTAAGAGAGTTTGCTGATGATTGCCTAAGTGGTGATGAACTGGGTGATGGAACATCAAGAGATGCAGGTTTATCAATTGGTGGTATACATATTTGGGGTGGTCCTGAATGTGACCCAAAAATTAATATAATCACCGACTCAGATGAAGACTCAGAAGGCTTGAGAACTCCATCAGATTCTGATGATGAGAATAAGCATCAAAGCGGTCTTCAATATGTGGCAGAGAGGGATTTGAGGGAACCACACTTGCAAGTAGGCATGGCTTTTGCAACTCCAAGGGAGTTTAGAGATTTGATCAGAGAGTGGGCTATAATAAATGGACATGACCTACTTTGGAAAAAGAATGAGGGATGTAGGATCAACGTGTTGTGTGTAAAAAATGTGGGTGGAGATGCTATGGCTCTTGGGATAGAGAAAAAGATAAATGGATATTGAAGATAATTGACAACTCAGAACACATATGCCCAAAAGTGAGCTCAAATAGACAAGCAACAGCAGGTTGGCTAGCAAGAAAATATATAGAACAATTCAAAGATCAACCTAATTGGCCGATTGAGGCCTTAGAGAACACCGTATTCAGAGATTTTGGCCTGAACATGAAGAAAGGGAAGTTGTTTAGAGTTAGGAGAATTATGAAACGTTACATTGAAGGCTGCCAAAGGAAGCAGTATGGAAATACGTGAAATTACTCTCATATTTTGCTACAAAAGAACCCTGAGTCATATTGTAAAATTAAGGTGAAGGATAAGACCATTCCTGAAGAACCTTCTGTATTTGATGGGATCTTTGTGGCATATGGATGCCAATTGAGAGGATTTAAAGAGGCTTGTAGACCGTTTATAGTAGTTGATGGGACTTTCTTGAAGTCATCCATGGGGGGGGTGCTGCTCAGTGCAACTAGTAGAGATACAAATAACCAGATGTATTCTCTCGCTATTGCAATTGTCACCAAGGAAAACAAAGCTACATGGACCTGATTTTTGGAGTGCTTCCTTGAAGCACTTGAGGTGGAGAATGAAAAAGAATACACCTTCATCAGTGATAGGCAGAAGGTATAGTAAAAAAACAACCATTCTCTTATATGCACAATCATTACATTACACATCATAAAATGTTGTGTTATACTGATTACAAATAAATCATGATTGCTATAAATGCAATATGTTATACACTTAATCATACATTGTATTACTGATAAATTTTAAATATACATTCAATCTTATTATATAGCACGTGCATAATATCAAAGTTGACTATAACATTATTCTTATAAGTTGATAGCTGCAATGATATGCAGGGCCTTTGTGAAACATTCAAGAAAATACTTCCTAATGGCCACCACAGGTATTGCACAAGGCATATTTATGCTAACTTTTACAAGAAATTCAAATGCCTATTACTGAAAAGGAAAGTTTGGAAGGTTTCTACATCAAGAACTAAGAGTGGTTGGATAGATGCTCTTGAGGATTTGAAGAAAACATGTGAAAAAGCTTATGACTGGGTGCTTGATGTGCCAAAAGAATTTTGGACCAGGAGCCACTTCACTGATGCTAGTTTATGTGATTTGATAAATAACAATATTAGTGAATCCTTTAATAAATATATATTAGAAGGTAGGGATAAACCTATAATAACTTGTTTGGAGATGATTAGAAGGCAACTAATGGAAAGGTATCAAAGAAAGAAAGAGATGGCAAATAAGTGGACTTCAAGTATATACCCCAAAATATTAAAAGACTTGAAAATTATGGCCATAAAAAGTAGGTCCTGCAAAGCCAACTTTTGTGGCAATGGTTGGTATGAAGTGAGGGATGATGTTTGTAATTACACACTAATGTTGATCTAAGAAAGTGTGATTGCAAGTATTGGGACCAAACTGGCATACCATGTGTACATGCCATTGCTGCTCTCTCCTTACATAATGAAAATGCTGAGCGATATGTTCATGATTACTATAAGAAGGAGACATAAATGAGAGCCTATCAAGGCATGATTTACCCCATTTCTGATTCTAGGTTTTGGCCTTAAACAAATTTTTCTAGACTCCTTCCACCAGCACTCACAGTTCAGCCGGGAAGAAAGTCAAAGAAAAGACAAAAAGGAGAAGAGGAAGCAGGTAATAACCCAGGATATTCAAAGAAGGGCAAACTAATGAGATGCAACAATTGTCAAGAAGAAGGTCACAACAAGAGGAACTGTAATAAACCTCATGTTCCAAAGCAACCATAAACTATTGAGAGATCTAAGGGAAGACCACCACTTCAGAAAAAGGAAGGACCAAGTGACCAAACTAAGAGGAGAGATGTAGCCAGTGACTTTCTCACTTCACCATGTCCATCAATTCCCCCTCAACAGAGAGCATATATGCCAACTAAACTTATTGAATTTGAGCGTAGTATACCGATGAAAGATATCTCCATTGCACAAACCATTTCAAAACACGGCGATGGAGGATGCTCAACAATGGGCAGAGGAGGGATGCAATCTCAATATCATCTTGGTAGGCGAGGAATTTCAGCTATAGGTGCGGAGGGGATGATGTTCCATGATTATGAAGGCCATAGTACCATATTTGGTAGAGGTAATGGGGATGTGCAATCACAACAAACACAAACACCAAGCCAAACTCAAGGAAGAGAAACAACTGTAAGCCGGGGTAATATGGTCAAAAGAGGGCCTTCTCAAAGAAGGCCCCTAAATACTTGTTCTTATAGACAACCATGGAAGGTAACAGGTTCAAACGTTATTTCATATACAACAGTGAATACTAATTAACACTTATATTATCACTCATTATCTTTTTTTACATTTACAAATTACATGTTCAAACCCCATCTGACACACACTTCAATTTTTATTAGAATGCAATAAACTTGGGTGGCAGAAGCCATGTAGAAGCACATGAGCACAGAGCACAACCAAATAGCTCATTTTTGAATGTTGGGGCCAACTCTCAGGTACAACATCCAGGTCAGGTGCAATGCAAATTTGAATGCTGGGGTCAACCATTTTGGTCAGGTGCAATGCAATTAGATGAGAGACTTTCTATATCATATAGAGGGGTGCAATGCAATCCGGTAGTATATAACACTATTTTGCTGTAAATTTAATATTATTTTTCAAATTACACCTTTAATTGTTTGTTATTTGTATATGTTAGCACATGTCTTCAGGACAGCAACGATCGTTAGATGCTAGACACCCAATTATGAAATTAGGGGCTAACACTCAGGTAACTAATAATGTGTTGCAATTGGTGGATGCCTTCCATAATGTTATTTTCATTTTTTTTATCTTTGTATTTCAGTGCATGTTTTCAGAACAACAACAGTCATCATTATCCACCACAAATCCAGTTATCACACAACCACCTGTTCCAATTGGTAGAGTGTTATGGTTTAACAAGGTCATATAACTATTGAAATTATCTCAATATTTCATACTTCTTGTGCACATAGTTGTTCATTCTTGCTGATACTCAATTTGGGTATGATTATGTAGCCATAACCATCTAAAGCAAGTGGACTAGATATTCTGCCTGACCAAGCTGAAAGAGAACAAGGAATGGAGAGGGATGGAGTTATTCCTACCCAATTCTCCCACACTTCTCAAGGGCAAAGAAAGAGAAATCCAACTCCTACAAAGTCATTGTCTCATCCAAAACAAAGCAGAGTGTTTAGCAAATCTCTAATGAACATCAAATTGGATCTCATGGATCCAATTAGCAATGTCAATTAGGGTCTAAGTTGTGGACTACATGTTATTTTCATAAAAACGCTTTACATTTTGGACGTTATGTATAATTTTATTTTTAAGATGTACTTCAACTGAGCATAGTAACGTGATGTCATGTTATTAACCACTAACAGAAGGTGAAATCTTGTACTACTATGTTCATATTTTGAAGATGGAACCTTTATTCAAATAGAATTTGATATGAATTTGGTCTTTTTATTGTTTATTAATGAATTTGTTTGGTCTCTTGATCAATGAATATGAAAGAGACAGTGAGAAAAGAGACTTTGTGCTTCTATTATTAAACTTTTATCCTCAATTATTTGATATTTATCACAAGATTTAATCTTCTTTGTGCTTGTTGTACTATGTTTGGAAAATTTTCTGAGAAATATCCACTGATGTGTGTGAATGATCTAGTTAAGATTATGTTTACAATTTTTAAATACTATTGGTAGCGCTTGTTACTAAATATCAAATTACAAACCGAATATAATTACAAACTAGATGATACAAAAAATTGGGAGTTCTTAACTCCTGGAGCTGAAATATTCGAGAGTTTAGTAATGGTGGGCAGTTAGTTGAACCATTGAAAAGTTTAGGTATTTTTATGAAACTATTTATATACTTTGTGATATTTTTGTGAATCTTACCCTTATGGGGACCGGAACCCACTGAGCGATATTTTGGTCAGGAATTTGACTTTGGGTAGTAAGTTGAACCATTTGAAAGTTTGGGTATTTTCATGAAGCTACTCATATACTTCATGGTATTTTTGTGAAATTAACCCTTCGGCCCCAAATACAAAGGAGGCCCGACCGATTTGGTATAACCATCAATCCCAAATCTACAACTATTTTTAAAAGTAATTAATATAATATACGTACACAAATTTGTCCCTCCTGCTTGTTCTATCACCAAATTTTGTCCCCCCTTCCTCTTATTCTATCACCTAATTCTTTTCTATCATTTGTTGTCCTAATATAATTATAACTCTCAAATTGTTGAAACTCCTTCTCTTTAATTATTTCCTTTTATCGTTCTAATATAACTACATTGGAAGTCTTAAATTATATAATATATAATTAGAATTCTAAAATTATGAATCTATCTTTGTCCTATTCTTTTTCCTAATATTCTAATATAATTGGAATCCCAAATTAGGAAAACTCTCTCTAATTCTCCTTTTTTTTTTTTTTTTTTTGGAATTGAAGCTCTCAAAATTACGGAAACCTTTCCTCTTTCCTCTTGCTCCTCCTTTTTTTCTTTGGTCCTAATATAATCATATTTTTTCCTTTTTTTAATTGACTTTGTGCTTCTCTTTTTTTCAATTCTTTTTTTTGCTTGTTTTATGAATATTTTTTTTTATCTTCTTCATTCTTTAATAATTCTTTTTCTTATATTTTTATTGTCATTTTTTTCTTTCTATATTAATTAGTCATAATTTTTTTATTTTTACGATTATTCTCTTTTTATTCTTTCTTTATATTTTTGTTCCTATTCTATTTTTTAATTCTTTTTTTATGGTGGAAAAGAAGCGAGAAAGTCAAAATATCCAACTTGACCAAATAATACTATGCTATTGCTATCTTATTCTCAAAATCTCTCGATATTATTTTTAATTATTTTTTTCCTTTTCACTTTTGAGTTTACATTTATGATCTGATGCTGGTTTTTAGATGTGTCGAAAGTCAGACAGTCATGCTTGATTCATACTTGAACACGAAAAAAAAAAAGATCATAGAGAGAAAAATAACTTAAGTTGGTTTTTATTTTGGAATAATATTTGTCTCAAGTATATATGATAAAAAAAGAGTTAGAAAGAACATATAAAACTATGTAAGATACATGCAAGGACTAAGTTAATTTTCTTACTTATTTTTTCTCAATGTCCCCTAGATATTATTCTCCTTTTTCAATTCTTAATTTATCATATTTTTCCTATTTTTTTTATTCAAGTCACTTTTTTCCAAGAATTCTTTTCATCTTTATTCTATTTTACCTACTTTTATGTTTATTTGAATTTTTTACTAGAATTTTTTATTTTCTTTTATTTCCTTTACTTCTAAGATTTATTTTCCAACATTCTTTACTTTTCATTGATGATCATTTCTTTCTCTTTTTTTCTCCAAAACTGAATTTGTTTAATCTTAATTTTCATTTATTCTTTTTTAGAACTATCTAAATATGATTGTTTTTATCAAAATATCTAAGGATGATTATTTTTATATTTCCTTTTCTTCTAATTTTATTTTTGCACGATTTTATTCTACTTTTTTATAATTATTTTATTTTTCTTATTTTTTCATATTATGCATATTCTATCTTTTTCTCATTCTTTCATTTTTTTCTAATTTTTTTATTTTTAAGATTCTTTTTTTGTCATATACTTTTGTTTCTTTATAACTTTTTTTACGGCTCTTTTCTTCTTTTTAAAATTTTCTTTATTTTTTCATTTTATATACCATTTTTAATTCTTCCCGTCATTTGTAGATTCGTTTCTTTTACTTTATTATTATTTTTTTGCTCTAGATTTTTTAATTTGAGATTTCTTATCTTCTTCATACTTTTTTATTTTTTCTGTTTTTCTTGATTATTTATTTTCCATTACGTTTGAAATTTTCTATTTTTATTCTTTTCTTTTTAATTTTTTATATAAATACGTTTCTAAATGTTTTTTATTCCTACTTTAACATTTTAATTAATTGAAATAAATAAATATTTCTTTTTTTTTTTGTTATTTTTTTTGATAGATGATATTATGTTGTTTCACCTAAATTATTAGAAAAAATATATTCATAAATTAAGAATAATTTTAATTTAAAAAATTTCACGTGCTCGTGCACTTTTCTAGTATTAATATTAATCAAATCAAACCATACAAAAACCATGTTGTTTTCTAGAAATTATCTTTAATCCTTTCAGACTGCAACTTCGTGCAAGTAACGGCTATTCAAAGAGTGCCGTGTTGGAACAGCTGAAGGCAGCCCACAATTTTTTGTTATTTTTGTTGATTGATTGTTAAGTTTACAACTCGTTTGGACGAAAATTAAATTCCGCCGCAAAATTCCCACCAGAATCCATGACCACGCCCAGCACATTCACTGGCTTTTACTACCACCCTCGAAGAAAAAAAAAATGCAGTGACCTCAAACTTGTTCTCTCTTGCCAGAAGACAGAAACTTCTCTCATCTCGCCAGCTGTGATCAATATTTGAGATAATTAAATAATAAAATATTCCTATCCATTTTCCCCCCTACAGGAAACAAAGGCCAAGAACTGAAGGAGTGTGCTTTTGAAAGTGAAATCATAAGAATTCTTTGTAGTTTGAGTTTGCATATTGCAAATTGAGATTGGTGGCATGTCTATTAGGGGTGGCCAACGGGACGAATCGGGTGGATTCGTCCCGTCAACCCAACGAATCCGTGACGAGACGGGTTGGACCCGTCTCGTCACGGATTCGTTGGGTTGACGGGTTGAAAACCCGGGTAACGAAACGGGTCTCCTCACCCGATTCGTTATCGGATTCGTCGAGACGGGTTGGACCCGTCTCGACAATTTTTAATTTTTTTAATTCGAAATTTCACCCGCAACTGCCGTTTAGGGTTTAAAAAAATAAAATCGAATCTAGGGGCCGCAGAGTAATTTTCCTCTCTAACGGTAATATAAAAAATATTGGACTAAAAAAAAAAAAAAAAGAAGGGGGGTCGGGGAAATTTTCCCCGACCCGATTCGTCCCGTGATTCGTCACGGGACGAATTCGATTCGTCCCGTTTAAATGGGACGGGTCAACCCGTTCTGACCCGCCCCTAAACGGGGCGGGTGCGGGTTGACCCGTAAACCGTACTGTGCGACTCCAACGAGTCGCACAGGGCGGGGCGGGGCGGGTCGACCCGCCCCATTGGCCACCCCTAATGTCTATTGTCCTTGTCAATTTAAAAAATTATTACAATTTTCAACCCAACTCAAACGTCGTGTTTAGAAGGCCTCGTGTTTAGAAGGTTACTTGTACGGGCATGTTTGGTTAATGGTTGAAGTGAGGAAGTGAAGAAGTGAGGAAGTGGTAATAGTTTCCTTTGAAACTTGGGAATTGGTTAGTAAATTTTTCGGTGTTTGGATGTTGTTAGGAAGTGTGGTTTAGAAAATGTTATGTCTTTTCCGGCGTTTGGATAGTAATGTGAAAGTGGAAGTGGAAAAGTTGACCGCAAAATAATACTAAAATAAAAATTAATTAAGAAAAATAAAAATTAGACCGTAATTAGAATGCAAGTGAGATTACATGAGCAAAAAATTAACTGTTTTATGTTACAACTTATTATAAATGAGATTTACATGACCACAAAATTAACTGTAGCACTCTGAAAGGAAGGAAATGGTTGTGTAAAAGTGAAAAGAGAAAAGGAAAAGAACCTTTTCTATTTTCTTTTTCGGTATTTGGATGAACAGCGAAAATAAAAAAAAAACACTTCCCACTTCCTCACTTCCACCCAATTCCTTGAAACCAAACAGGCCTAATGAAATCTTGGGTTTTGCATCTAACCACCATTATTTTTTCATATTACCTAATCAATGTATAAAGTTAAATTAAGTTGATCTTTCTTTATTCACACACCTCATCGTATGTTTGTCGGAGAATCATGCGGAAAACGAGTTCCCAAAATATATCGTCCAACCATTTCATATTGTAAAGCTAGAGAAGCTCAAGAAAAAAAATTTAAGAGTATTGAAGTTCCATATGTAAATATTTTCAAGTATCACTCTACTCATATACCAATTCTTTGATGTTAATCTTTACTAAGAGAATATATACAATGCTCATTCGACACATAAGTGCTTTTAAGACACAAGAGAAAAACAAAAATTTATGAAGCTTTCATTAAAAAAAAAACAAGGCTTTATGAAGCCGACGAGCAATAATAATGATAATCAGACTAATTGTTTGCACATAATAAATCCTTTCTAATATACCACCTTCTATTCACCAATCAAATGGTATCAAATCACGTGTCCAGGTACCGCTAATTATTAAAAAAATTAAAGTATACTTATTTATTTTTTTAATAAGATAATAATGAAAAACGAAATCTCAAAAATAAAAAAAATAGATGGGTGTTTCTCATCTCCTACCAAATTAATAGTTTCTTATGATTTCTGTACATACTTTGAAACTTGTAACTTTTTCGTCACAAGTTTCAGGTCTTATCGCACTCTTTTAAAGTTTCTTGATCCGCGTATTATTATTCTGAGTATCACTACTTCATCTCGCCTTGTTCTCTATCATTCGTGAGGCACCGTCTTGTTCGCTTTGAAGATGCACACTTAGTACTGGACTAAGGGCGTTTTTGTTTCGCCGTAAAATACCGCAAAACGTAAGTCGTAAAACTTCTTTTCCATTTTCTGTTGTTTGTTTCGCTGAAAAACAAGTTACAAAATGCAACTCTTCTTTTTTCACTTGCAATTGCTACAGTTAAATTTGTGGTCATGTAAATCTCACTTTTACACTCATATTTTTCCACTTGCAGTTGTTACAGTTAATTTTGTGGTCATATAACTCTCGCTTGTAGTACACTTACAGTTCAAAAAATTACTTAATAATCAATATATAATTTAATATTATTAAATATTTAATATTTTAAATAGTGTTCAATTTCTTATTTAATTATTTAATTATTTTTATTTTTTATCTTTAACTTTTTTATTGTTTTTAATATTGTTTTAATATTTAATATTTTACTATTTTAATTTAATATTTTTATTTAATATTTTATTTAATACTTTATTATTTTATTAATACTTATTCCATTTTTTATTATTTTATTTAGAGTTAATATTTTATTAATATAACAATATTATACTTTAATATAAAATTACTATATATTTAATTATTTATTTTTTAATATAAAAAATTACTTTATTAATTTCATAATATATTTTATTAAAATATTAATATTTTATTATGTTAATATTGTAATAATAATTCAGTATAATAATACTATAATGATAATTTATTATTAAATTATAATTATATTTTACTTTGTTAATTTTATATTTCTATAATATTACAATAATATTATAATAAAATTTATATAATAATAATTTTCAAGTACTTTTAATATTATAATATTATAACTGTATTTTATTATTGTTGTAAGATTTTTTAATATTTATATTTTATTAGTATTCTTAAAATTTTATTAATGTTCTTTAAATTTTCTTAAAATTTTATATTATTTATTTAGTTAATATTTTAGTAATATTTTACTATTTATATAATATTTTATTATTATTATTGTTATAAATAAAATATTAAGATTATTAATTTTTATCTCAAATTTATTAATACAATTTAATTTGCAATAGTAGATTTAATTTAATAGTATTTATAATATTTAAATCACTGCTACAGTTAATTTTGTGGTCAACTTTTCCACTTACACTTTTACATTACCAATCAAACACCGTAAAACACAATATACTTTACCATTTACACTTTCACTTTATCAACCAAGCACCGTAAAACACAATATACTTTTCCATTTACACTTCACTTTATCAATCAAATACCGTAAAACACAATATATTTTCTTGTTACAGTTTACTTTTTTTCATTCTCATTTTACGGCTTACGACTTGCGACATACAGGCCCTAAACTTATACATGCGTTCTTCTGCCGCTCTACAATTAAATGTTTACAACGAGAACCTCTTGAAATGTGCACTTTGCCGGAAAACCACGAAGAAATTTTAAAATTTTTGAAAACAGGAATCTGTACGGCTACAAAACCGTAATTCGCAACAAACTCCTACCAGTGCCAATTCTAGCGACCTACCCGCCCTCTATTTCTTCCCACACCCGCATCCTTCACATCGAAGCAAAGCAAAGCAAAGCAAAGCACAAAAAATTTACCAATCCCAAATATATAACAAGCAAGAAAACTCCCACACTCTCCTCACTCTCCCACTCTCATTTTGGTACCACCTGTCTCTGTTGCAACTGCAGTGTGTGTGAGAGAGAGAGATCACATACAATGGGGAGGTCACTGGCCTCTCTCTTTGGCGGCGGTGCCGGCGGCGGCAAGAGCAGCGCCAAGACGATATCCAAGCTCAAGTACTTCCTCGGCCTGGCCGTGGCCCGCCTCACCATCCTCAAGAACCAGCACCAGGCCCGGTGCAGCCTGGCCCGCAGCGACATTGCCCAGCTCCTCCAGCTCGGCCACTGCTACGACGACCGCGCCCTCCTGCGCGCCGAGATCGTGGTCAAGGAAGAGAACATGCTCGACGTCTTCGCCATGATCCAGTCCTACTGCCACCTCATCACCGAGCGATCCCTCCTCCTCCAACGCCAAAAGTTTGTTACAATTTGTGTTTCTCATTTGAAATGATTCATGATTTTGTTAGCTAATTAATTTGTTTGTTAATGTAGGGAGTGTCCTCATGAGCTGAAGGAGGCTGTTTCTAGCCTGATATATGCGTTGTCGAGGTCTGGGGAGATGCCGGAGCTCCAACACGTCTGCGACCTCTTCTCCTCGATGTTCGGCAGGGAATTTGTTCGCGCTGCCACCGAGCTTCGCAACAGTTGCGGTGTCAATCCGAAGGTGTAGTACTATTCTAGCTGTCATCAATCAATTTCTTGGATTGAGAATCTGATCTAGTTCTTTGCATTGTTCAGATTGTGCAGAAGCTCTCCACCAGGCAGCCGAGCCTCGAGAGCAGGATCAGGATCATCAAGGAAATCGCTGCAGAGAAAGGGATTACTCTGGATTTCAACTGCAACGACGAGGATTCAGGATTCGCGAAGGTTTCAATGGATTTACATAGAAGAATTCGTTTGCAAAGATTTTGTCAGAATGTAACGCTTGGGATATTACTGATGATGCAGGTGGATCTGAACTCCTTCAAGAACAAGAGCCAGGCCCAGGTAGGAGTTGATTCAGGCCGAGATTCCCCATCAGGAAGGACTGTGCACAATTACAAGGATGTGGCGAGCGCTGCTCAGGCTGCATGTGAGAAGGCTGAGGACGCAGCGGCTGCAGCAAGGGCTGCAGTGGAGCTCTCCAGATCACCGCAGTCCTCTTCCGATGATCATGACAACCGAAGCAATGATGACAAGAGGAAGAAGGACGAAGGGTCAGAGGATGATCAAAATGAAGCACCAGAACAATTTGGTGAGGATTCAAAATTGGACAGGGAAAAGATCGACCCTGTTCAGTACTACGCTTCGGAATCAGAAGAAGAAGAGGAAGAAGCAGTGCTTTATTCAGATAAGCATAGACAAATTAGTGACAATGATAAGCTCATGAAAGGGCCAGAGAAATTCCTATCTGGGTTTGTTTCAGATTCTACTGAGGCACCACCGCAAGAAAAGAAGCTGAATAGATTTGGATCGTGGAGTTCGACAAAGAGCAATGGGAGGAATGCCCTGTTTGATGATATGGGTGAGAGTGAAACTGAGAAGAAATGGGGGCTGAGTTCTGAAGACACAGGAAAACAGAGCTTCAAAATGGAGAGACAATACAGTACAGCTTCAGATGAAAAAGCCTTATCTGAGAAACAAACAGTTCCTAATTACAATCTTCCATATCAAAAGAAGTACCCTGCAAGAAACTTAATAAGAAAGGGCCTTAAAAGCAAACTGCAACCAGAGATTGATGCAGCAGGATTATTAGATGCAGCATTTGATGAAAATCTTGTGCATTCCTACTATTCTGAAACTACAAGTCCTGGGAAACAAACAGTTCTCATCAATTGCGCGAGGAAATCTCCAACACAACAGTCAAAGGTGACGAGAAGGATAGTATCCGTAAGGACTCAACGTTGAATGCAGAACTGACATCAATATCTCAAGACAACGGAGTTTGCTCTTCTTCCCCTTCTGTGTGTTTTTTCCTTCTTTCAGTAAATGTTGGACTATGTAAAATTAATCCTGTGTGTTGCTCCATGAGATTTTGCATATAAGATTGCAGTAATAACATTATACTCATTTGTGTCTCGGTCTGGTGCCATGGTGTAAATGTAACATTCTCATCCTATAAAACAATCTGATTGAGAAAGGATTAACAGAAGGGTAACATCAATGGTAGATAAACAATTTACTTTCCCTTGATAATCCCTGCAATGTCAGTAAGGAACATATTCAGGAAGGAGAACTATACATTTTAATCTCATTCATCTTTTGGAATATTTAAAACCCGTCATAGTTCTTTAACACACGGAATTTTGTCACACTATAAAGTGCAACAGAAGAAATCATGGGCCTGTCCTCTTCTTGCTAGAATTGATTAATTCAACAAAAACCTGCAAGCTCACCACCCCAACATGTTCATCGAATTCAAGACCAAGTTCCTCCTGCAGACAAATAGTCTTCTGTGTGAAAATAATAATACCTCAAATGAATAAAAACCTTAAATTCTTTCAGGGCTTTGGGTGAATTCTCTGTAAGAGCATCCCAAAACTCCTTGAACATCCTCTTACGTTTTCTCCACTGATTAGTTTTCTCGTTGTATGTCTCTTCCGCAATTTCTTTAATTTAGCCTCCATTTCAGAAACCTGGTTACAAAAGAACGAGTCCCATTATGGAATGCTTTCACATAATTCTAAACCAGGATGACAGAATGATTGCTCGATGATTTTAGTAAAGAAATCAATAGAACTCACTTCAGTTTGCTGTTTGGCTTCTTTAGCATGTATTTTCTCCAAAGTCATGTTGATTGCAGTGCTCGAATTTCTGAATCAAAAAATATCTAGTGTCAGAATAGCGTTCATGTTATCAATTACAGAAATCTACAGAAAAAATTGGGGTCACTAGTTACTGGTTGAATGGAGTAGTGGAAAGAAATAATAATCAACAATAAAAAAAACATGTTTACGACTACAAGAATGGCATTTTTTTTTTTAAAGGGAAAATGGTGAACCTAAAAGTGGTCCACCACGCTTCATTAAAAAGTTTTTAATGAAAACAACGCAATAAAGAGTAGTGCAAAAAACAAATATCCGCCTCAAGTAAAATGTGCACACGCAGGTGCTGGAGGAACATGGATACAAAAGTACATCTCAGAAGACAATGCAACATCCAAAAAACATCCAATAACATCGGACTATCCCTGATAGCCAACTTACAGGGTGATCCTATAGACAAAATCAGGATAACTCCTGAATACCAAAAATCAGGGGATCCGAGAAATAAAAAGTCACATGACGTCTGAGTCGTCAGCGTCATCCTCAATCTTTGTCCACTCTGAAAGAGTGTCAGAGACGTTCCCCATCTGTGTTTGTGTTTGTGGTAACGCCCGCCTCGCCGACTCCCTGGAGGTACCTGATAGAAGATTCAACTAATAAGAAATTAATGTCACGCAGGTGTGAAAATTTTGGTCGGCTGATCTAGCCAAGCCATTAAAATTGTATTATTTCATTCCCTCCAAATCCCCAAAAAACAACACCATCCTCCTCATGTTGAAGACGTATAACTCCCCTACATTTAAGTAGGCGGTTATACATGGCAACATATTTCTCAGCATGTAATCCCGACTAATCAGTACCAGCAATCATGACTGTTATAATAAATTCAGTACGTGTAGATCGTGCAATTACAACCATCCGCCAATTCTGCTCCACACGAGCATCCATGTCAGGTACATATGATCCTTCTTCTCTTAGAAGAGGGGATCAGTCGCTTCCCTAATCTTCAGAGCACACACATCATCACCACACTGGAAGCTTCGTTGTTCCAGTCCACTGTTCCACTACACTAGCAATTCCTCGTGCTAGTCCAATCGTCATACAAGAAATTCCATGTGCTAGTCCATCCAATACACTGAAAATTTTCATGTTCTAATTCACCATTAAACACTGGCAGTAACTCTGCTCGGCCAACATACCTTTCCATTCCGACTATTGATCCTCACACTATAGGGTTTTAGGCCGGCATCATACCAGTGCTCATAACCTGAAAGGTGTCTTTCGTATATCCTCTGATAGGTAACATCTCCGGGGAGCGACCAAACTTTGCTTGTGATGGGTTCTATCAATCCATGGTAAGTCGTGTTTTATCCACCACGTCATTGGAGCATTTTCTATCTTTATAGTAAATTATTATGTAAAATGAGCTAACTTTTTAACATTTATTCCAATAAATGATCAGTGGTTATCTCACCAAGGAGGTAATAGCTGAAAATACACCTAGAGGGGGTGAATAGGTGTATGACTAATCTAATGACAAATGATGCGGAATTAAAAAATAATTGCAACACACTAAGTGTAACCAAAGAGTGTAGCCAAATTCCCAGTGAAGGGCTCTAAGCTATCTCCTCTAAATTCCTGTAAATAAGAGTTGAGGTGCTATAAGAAACTCTCTTGGTTCAACACTAGTGAGGCACACAACCAATACCAAGCATATATATGATATGAAAAATATGATGCAATGCAAGATATAAGAGAGAGAGTTTAGAGATAGTGGATCAAACGCAAACACCAAGACATGTTTCGATGTTCGGGCCACTGCTCTATGTGCCTTCACACAGAAGAATTTTCACTATATGTCCATACAGGACCTCCCAAACAGGAAACCTCCACTAAAGATTTGGCAAATACAAACTACGAGTACACAACTCCTCTCTCCAACAAAACAACCTCTACACAAGAGACTGCATAATAACGATCACCTCACACAAGAGGGATAAGACACTAAGCCAAACAACAATCACCTCTTCACTAAGAGGGACAAGGCACAAAGCCAAACTGTAACGCCCGATCTTGCGGGTACGGAGACGTCACTGCAACGTATATACGTAGGTCAGAAATACCCTCACGTATATACGCTAAGCATCAGTACAGGCAAGAATCAGAGTACGAAAGCAAGTGGTGCATTATACATTCCAACATATGAGTACAATTACAAAGTTATCACCAGAGGTGATAAATATTACAATAATATTACATCACCTGATAGGCGCAAATGCGAGAATGCAAAGAGATGTACATATATGAACAGTACAAAAGGGCGCTCACGAGGTAACTGGAGAAGCCGCGAGCCAACAAGGGGAAGCAAGGATGGGACTGGAGCTACAGCTGACCTGTCTGCTCCACAGAAGTAAGCTTGGTCCTCAGCAAGATGGTCCCTTTCGGTCCAAGCTCCAGGACCTGGACATGAGGATCCAGAGGAGTCAGAACTCCCCAGGCGAGTGGTGAGGCGAAAGCCAGATGGCGTGCAAGGACAAGCACATGTGTATCGATAAAACCGAATCATAAGCATGCATTGAAAACCGTGTCATGAGCATAAGCATGCAGAAGCAAGTAGATACATAACAAGCGATATCAAGCAGAGAATACTCATGGTATGATAAGATAAGGGAAGTAACGAAGCGAGAAATAAAGTAAATAGGACAATACCAGATATCTCCTATACTAAAATAGAACAGATAAAAACGATAAAACCGAATAAAGCCGATTACGAGTAAAACTGATTGTATAAGCTTAAGTCACGGCATCATGAGACTAGTACATCGAAGGAATAATCCAAACAAGGAAACCCTCATTTATATACCTTTATCCCATGTCACCGTAATCCAACGCATACAACCCGAGTTACAAAACAACACAACAATGGTATCTTAGCATCTTATTATAATTGGGGCCGTCTAAGTTGCAGGCTTCAGTATGTGTCCCATTCCACATACTTTCACTTACAACTTATAGAGCAAGTTATTTGGAAACTGATAAAGTTCGATGAATCATGTTTCGGATGGGCCCCGTACATGCCGGGACAACGGTCCAGGAGTATCCGGTGCTGAGCCAGAACGTACCGCTAGGTACCGGGACTTATTTACGCCCGAACAGGAATAGAGTATCGCAGATCCCATAGAAATAGGCCTAGGGCGTGTGCATGCCCGGCAAGAATAAACAGGAGTAGGGGTGCCAGCACACCCCACGGAATCCCTGGTGGCCGCCAGGTGATCCCTCAAGTATGTGGCCACGCGCGGCTCGATAAGACCACCATAAACATGATTAATCAGGGCCCATCAGTTTTCCCCAAACCAGGTACAAGTTGTCTACTTATAATAATTTATCCAGTAATAATGTCAACAGAGTATTCATATTAATCTTATATTCATGGTTATCCCATTACGGGGATCAACAGGAGTAAAGTCAGGAGCCTCCCTATTTCAGGGGTTCAAGTATCAACGTGTCAAGAAGCAGGTGGTAAAACATATGCTAGGTAGTAAGTCATGTCAGGTGGTAACACATCAGTTGTCAAGTATGATACAAACAGGTGTATGTCAACAGTTATATAATAAGAATGTACATCACAATATCAAACGAGAACACCGATATAAATACATAATGTTATGCAAGTCAACCCGACGATGCGGGAAAGTCTAAGGAGAAAGCGAGAACACTCGCCTAAAATTTCAAGCAACACCAGGAAATCCCAAGTTCCAGAATTTAAGTAACCAACGCGATTATATATTAAAAAGAGGAGGAGAAGGATGAATCAGTAAAGTGAGGATGAAGACGCGGGGTTGCAGACGCGGGAAAGTGGGCAGAGGCGGGAAAGTGGGCAGACGCGGTAAAGTGGGCAGACGCGGGAAAGTGGGCAGACGCGTTAGCAATCAAACAGAGAGGAAGGGAAAGGTGATTTCAGGGTGGTGGTGTTTAGTGTTTGTCGTTGCGATTGTCACCGGAAAGATTACCGGAATAATCGTGAACGATTACCGAAATAATCACCGGAGCCGGAATGATCACCGGAATAATCGTGAACGATTACCGGAATGATCACCGGAGATATTCCTGACGAAGAGGAGCTCGGCCCCAATCCAAAGGAGGTGGCCGGCCTTTGAGAAGGTGAGGGGGGTGGTTTTGTGGAGAGGTTTTAATGGTGGTGGTATATTTTTGGAGAAGGTAAAGGAGAAGGTGGAGGTTTTGGTGGAGTTGTTAAAGTTGTGGTGGTCTAAATGGAGATGGAGGAGGAAGAAGATGAAGGTAGAGAGTTGGAGAAGTTGTGGTGGAGATGAAGGAGGAGTTGGTGGTGGGAAAGGTGGTGAAGTGGGTTCCTTGATGTTTTATGGTGGAAAAGAGGAAGAAGAAGATGATATGGAGGTGTTGTTGTTGGAAATGGAGGAGGAGATGAAGGAGAGAATGATGGTGGAATTTGTGGTGAAAATGAAGGAAAAATGGTGGAGAAATGGGTGGCCAAAGGGAGCATGGGGCTGTTTTCCTTGCTCTCTGTTGGTGGCTGCAGGAAACAAGGAAGAAGAAGAGAAAAGTGAAGAGAGAGAAGGAAGTGGGGTGATTATATAATGGGGAAAATAATAATATAATAAGGCCATCCAATCAAAAGAGGCTACACAATGGGACTTGCGTCCATGAAATGAATCCTGCGTCCTCATGAAATAAATCCGCGTCTGGGCAAAAAAAGCCAGACGCGGGATTATCTCAGCGTCCAGGGAAGGTGCAAAAGCTGCGTTTTAACAAAATGACAAAAGTCATAATGACTTGATTGGAATTGATTAGCAGTGCATTAAATGCAGAATGGAGAGGATCTCTCTATTAAATGCAGAATCCTAGGTTGGTGAAACTCGCGTCTAGCGAGGAGAGAGAAAAGTGAGAAAATATCTGGATACTACTCCGGTATCTGGGAAAACACCGAAAACTCCGGAAAAGTCCAAAAAATGGAATAGCTTGGATAGCTTCCCAAAAATTCTCAAAAATAATAAATATTATAAAAAGATTTTTGGTGAAATCAGTTTTCATAAATTCAATCTCATTTTCAAAATAAAAATCATAAAGTCAACCGTCAATACCGGTCTACACCGGGTCGGCCGGATTTTGATAAAATCTGAAAAATTTCAGAAAATTCCTGAAAGGATAAAATATCATTCTAAGAAGTAATATGAAAGCAGAATTCAGAAATTTGATCCCAATTATAAACTAAAATTCCTGGAATCAACCAGTGATACTGGCCGACACCAAATCCAGTGGAATTTCGATAAATTTAGAAAATTCTCAGAAAAAGTATTTAGATAGAAAATATGATTTAAGAAGTTACAGGAAAGCCGTTTCTTAAAATTCAACTCCGTTTGTAAATTAAAAATCCGAGAATCGGTCAGCGGTATCGGTCGACCCCGGTTTTGAAGAATTTCAATTTAATTCTGAAAAATTCCAGAAAATCATAGAAAATTTAAAATATTAGAAAATGATGTTTAAAACTGAAATCGGTCAAATTGGAATAGCGAAAAGATCAAATCGAGCCACTCACTAGGATCGGGTTCCCGGTTCAGATTAGGGCTGACTCTGAGTTCACGAATCCAGATCCAAGGCAAAACGATCATTTAAGTATCTCATAATATAAAACAAATACAGAAAGTAAATCGAAAAAATACGACTGAAAAATCTGAATACGCAATTAAGCACGTATTCCGGGAGCGGGGTGTTACACAAACCAACCACAATCACCTCTTCACAAGAGGGATAACTACAAACCCAAACCACTATCTCAGTCACCTCTACATAAGAGGGATGAACACAAACCCAAAGTAATAAAAGGTTACAACTCTTGGTGATCTCAAAAACCCCAGACAACTCTGGGTGATCACTATAGACCACAAATCAATTTTCTCACCAAAAACAAGATCCTATGAATAGGATAGGTATGACAGCTCAAGTGTGAGAAAATAAAGTGTTTGGAATGAAAATAATAAAGAAAAACACTTAAAAAAAATCACAAGATAGATATTGAAATAAAGATAAAAAATCAATTCCCCAAATACTCTTTTTTTTATTTTTTCAACACTTTAAAACAAATAAAAATAAAACTTTGTAGCCCAAAAACTCTTTGAAAACTTCTTACTAAACCACTGAGAAAGATATAAATTTTAGCTCTAAATAATCATATGAAAACAGTCCAAGAGATGAGTATTTATAACCCTCTCAAAATTCTGCCCGTTGGCAACAAGAAAGGGCAGAAATGCCCTTCCGGTCGATCGGGCCAAGCCTTCGGTCGACCGCCCGGTCGACCGGCCAGCACCCGAGAGTTGAGTGCTTTCAATCGGTCGACCGAGCGGTCGATCGGGTTTTTAGGCTGGCCATGTGCACGTTTGCGTGCACATCGGTCGACCGGTCTGGTCGACCGCCAGTATATCTGGCTGGGAAATTCTGGGACTTAAAACTTAGGTTATTTAATACCAATTAAATCTCAAAAAATCACATAAATTTCATAAAAATAAGTTCTTATAAGATCTTTGAATAAAAAATATGTGTGACAAAAAATCAACACATATAACAAACTATTTAAACCATTTTTGTGATACAGAAATTAGGCTTAAACACAAAATCCGTATTTTTCAAAACTTAAATTTTTGAAATGAAAAACCGTTTTTCTCCAAAACTTGTATAAATACAAAAATATGATATTGAAACAAATTTGAAGTATATTGTATATGGATAGAATCTAATATACATATAATATATATATAAATATAAAATCCAAAACCGGTTAAACTAAACTTTAAACTTGTGTGTGTGTGTGAACTTGAGCATATCAATGCTATCTACCTTTACACAAGATCTAAACACAATCTTAAACTAAACAAACTAAAATCTTCTTGTCGATCCTCATCTTCAAGAGGACTCGATCCAAATACGATCCAACGAGCTTGGCTCCAACCGAGTACTAGATGCGATCTTGATATGCGAGCTCTTGAATCAACATGTGTAAGCTCCAGAAACTCCTTTATTGAAGCTAAACAACTACTAATATCTTGGTCAAATATCTGAGACTAATTAAACACAAGATCATTAGTAAACTATAACTACATGAGTTAATCATCATCAAAACTAGAGTGATGGGCCTTTGGACTAACAATCTCCCCCTTTTTGATGATGATAAAATCATGGAGTTATATATGCATGGATTAAAGATAAGCTTCATAGAAGTTCCCCCTTAACTCATGCACAACAATAAATATAAAGATATTCAATGAAATGCATAAACCAAATACAAATATATATGCATAAATATGGAAATAAACATGCATAAACTCACCAAATTCTTTTTCCCCTTTTTGCATAAACGAGGAAATGAAATAAACATGCATATATAAATGCTCTAAATACTTCTCCATCTTTTTGTCATTTCATCGACAAAGGGGTGAAGGAAAAACAAGAAATAAAAATATATATGCGATATAACATTCATGAAGAGGAGAGACGTAAAGTTAACTTCCCCTGCATACATGCATTACATGAAAAGAGATGGCTAGACCCTAACTATATAACGCATAATATATAATGTATAAGTGGAGATGTAAAGCTCCCCCTACACACGTGTATCACATAAAGAAAAGAGGTCAAGCTTCTCAATGTGAGATACACTCAACATGAATCTATATATAGATGAGATGTTAAGCTCCAATTGCATATTAGCAATACATATCAAAACATTTTGAAACCACTTTAAACAAATTTTGAATTTTCTTAAGGTCAACAAGATAAATTTTGATACCAATGAAATTAAATTGTAGATACCAACTGAAAATTGTAGTTGACAAAAATGAATGTTGGTACCATTTGTAAATAAACAAAATTTTTAAGATATCAATAGAAGATTTTTGATAGCAATTGAAAATGAAATATTGTAAGTTTGATACCAATTGAAATCAAGATGTACCAATTGAAAATATCTAGTAAATTTTTGATATCAATTGAAAGTAAAAACCAAATTTTGGTTAAACAAAACTCATTTTGCAATAAGGGTACCAAATTGAGAATAATACCAATTTAAAATTATTGATACCAATATTGAAAATGTCAGCACATATCAAAATAAAGTATTTTTCATCATAAAGAGTGGAAGTAATATACCAATTGAAAATAAAACTGACTGAAAGATAACACACGAATTTTTCTTCCCCTTTATGAAATACCAATAAAAATAATGCATAAACTTGTAGAAAATATCAATTGAAAAAATAATTATCATTATAGACTAAATCAAGCTTAATAAGAAATAATTTGTACTTTAAGATGTAAAGATGTTGTAAGTAAGTACAATCAAATCATATATATGTATGAAGATGAACATACCAATTGAAATTGATACTATTTGAAATTTGAAGCATACATATATAGAAAACAAATATGAGTATACAAGAAGTAAAATACATGAAGATCATGTGTATAACTCATACCTACTATCTTATTCATGCACATGATTAAATAGATTTTCAATTTTGAGCATACAAGACATGGTCGCCCATCCAACCTCCCTTAAAGGTAGGGGTTTTCAAAAATTGATTTGAAAATAATTTGACATGTTTGAAAACTCTACCAATTGAAGAATATGAACTAGTTTAAGATAATTTTTTAAATAACTTGTTGTAGATTCTTCAAAATATGAAACCAAAACATATATTTCATGAAGCATGCATTTTACACAAAATTGACACTCATGATCTATAAGTCTCAAAAATGTACTCATAAATAAAGTAATGAGTAAACACAAATAATGTGAATATACAAGAATCATGTGAAAAGAATAATTATGAAATTAGGCAATGAAACTCATATGAAATTCCTTTATAAACATGAAAATCATAAAAATTTAATTTTCATCAAAACAATATCAACTTCAAGGCCTATGTATGTTTTGTCTAAACTAGAAGCATACATACATATCTCAAACACAATTGAGTCCATACTAAAAATTTGCACAAAAAGTAAGTGACTCTAGGATAGACATGTATATCTAAAGTTTGACAAAATTGACATATACATGAACTTAAATATATTATTATGAAAACATATATAAAAATAGGGAATACAAGTTAAAATGTAAGAATCATCAAAACGAGGCTATACAATTACATCTAATGAGTACAAATGAGCAACATAGCACAAACATAAAATAATCAAATATGGCTCACTAGTTGTACAAGTATAAACATAAGTTTTAATGAAAATGACATCTAAACAAGTAATCAAAATATGAAGTGCAAAACCATAAACAAATATGATCATTAAGATAAATAGTGTTTTAGAACTATGATATACATAATAACTAAACAAAAATAAGAACACAAAATAATGATCCATATAAACATGGGTGTATCTCAAAAGACTATTTATGTATATCACATGTCTAATTTACATTGCATCTAATATAATGAACATGAAAAAAATAAAACATGCTGAAAATCAATAATATGAAAGCATGTAAACTAAATGGGAGATAGAAATAGTTACCAAAACCATTAGGGCTGATATCTAGATCTCCAAATTATGGTAGTTCTTCCACCAAACTTTCCTTGAAAGTGATGCATCCAAAAGTATCACCATTTAGCTCGGAACGCATCCACCATCAAGGTACCTTACTCTCACGTCAAGCGAGAGCCCACACCTACAATAGAATAGGGGTGAATTTTGATACCCATATCTTGTTGGGTCTATGAGGGTTAGCACCTTTCCTAACCCAAATAAACTTGTTTGCAAAATTTGAATCATTTATTCTATCATAACAATATTTTGCAAGGTGGCCCTTACGTCCACAATGTGTACAAGTGTACACATGAGCATACACGGAATCATATGTGTGAGCATGATGAGCATGTGTATACCATGATTTGAGTGTATGCATATGAGGAGCATGTTTCTTGGGAAACATGAATTCCAAACGTGTGTGGTTTATGACACATTGGCTCAAAGTGGAGCCCAAATAATCAACAATTTTCTTCAACATACATATATCATTTTTAATACTTGAAGACAAAGTGAAGCATGCATCATGTTTATCACTAGTAGATGGAGCACTAGAAATATGACAAACATGAGAAGACAAATCATTTTCAAAGATTTATTTTCATTTGAAACTAAATCCAAATTCTTTGAAATTAAAGCAATTTTATTTTTTAAAGTTTCATTCTCTTTTAAAATAAAATCAAGTTTTTAAGATAGAACCTCATTTTCTTCAAAACATCATTACAATTATTTTTATTTTTTAAAATTTTATTTTCCTTCAAAACAAGGTCAAGTTGGGTTTTCAAAGAATCTCTTTCACTTGAAATCTCAACCCTCTCTTGCAAAGCCATATTAAGTTTTGAAAATAAATTCTTATTTTCTTCTTTTAGTTTAAAGCTTTTTTTTTGAAAACTTGATACTTTTTTAGCAAGTTTTCACAAATTATGGAAAGCTCTTCATTTAATGCATAAGCATCCATATTATCATGATCATCATTAGAAGAGGTAGCACAATTATCTAGTTGAGTTTCCGAATGTACCTCAAGGGAGTCATTCCCTAGGACCATATATTAAGTTTCAATGGACTCATCCACCAAGGGTTCCTTCTCTACGTGGTTTGCCATTTGTAGCTTTGGAGAGGTCAATATGTTCCATACTGCAAAATTGGAATCACATTGAGATACCATAGATAAATAATCTTTGCCAAAAGTGCGCCTAAGTGCCTCTAGGGCTTGTGCATTGGCTTCTATATGCTTGTTATTATCAAGATAAGATTTCTTGGTAGTAGCAAGGTAAACATGCATTCCTATGATTTTTAAATGGGCACTCATTCTAAGTTTCCATATATCGATGTTAGAAACATCAAACATAGGAGGGGCAAGGTAATCCATGAAATAATAAGTGTGCAAATGCAATACTAGATTAGCAAGCCAAGATCTCACTCCTACGTGGTTAAACCTAATATCAGGAGCGTAAGCTCTGAAACCAATTGAAAATAAACTTAGAGGGGGGTGAATAGGTGTATGGCTAATCTAATGACAAATAATGCAGAATTAAAAACTAATTACAATACACTAAGTGTAACCAAAGAGTGTAGCCTAATTCTCAGTGAAGAGCTCTAAACTATCTCCTCTAAATTCCTCTAAATAAGAGTAGATGTGCTATATGAAGCTCTCTTGGTTCAACACTAGTGAGGCACACAACCAATACCAAGCATATATATGATATGAACAAGATGATGCAATGCAAAATATAAGAGAGAGAGTTTAGAGATAGTAGATCAAACGCAAACATCAAGATATGTTTTGAGGTTCGAGCTACTGCTCTACGTCCCTGCTTTAACACAAAAGGCTTTTCACTATATGTCCACACAGGACCTCCCACACAGGGAATCTCCACTGAGGATTTGGTAAATACAAATTAGGCGTACACAACTCCTCTCTCCAACAAAACAATCTCTACACAAGAGGCTAGACACAATAACAATCACCTCACACAAGAGGGATAAGGCACTAAGCCAAACAACAATCACTTCTTCACTAAGAGGAACAAGACAAAGCCAAACCAACCACAATCACCTCTTCACAAGGGGGATAACCATAAACCCAAATCACAATCTCAATCACCTCCACACAAGAGGGATGAACACAAACCCAAAGAAAAGAAATGTTACAACTCTTGGTGATCTCAAAGACCACAAACAACTCTAGGTGATCACTATAGACCACAAACCAATTTCTCACCAAAAATAAGATCCTATAGATAGGATAGATATGACAGCTCAAGTGTGAGAAAGCAAAGTGTTTGGAATAAAAATAACAAAGAAAAACACTAGGAAAAATCACAAGATAGATATTGAAATAAAGATAAAAAAATCAGTTCCCCAAGTACTCTTTTTTTTTAATTTTTCCAACACTTTAAAACAAATAAAAATAAAACTTTGTAGCCCGAAAACTCTTTGAAAACTTCTTGCTAAATCACTGAGAAAGATAGAAATTTTAGCTCTCAAAAACCATATGAAAAACAGCTCAAGAGATGGGTATTTATAACCCTCTCAAAATTCTGCCCGTTTGCAGTAGGAAAAGGCAGAAATGCCCTTCCGGTCGACCGCTCGGTCGACCGCCCAATGATCATTTTTCTGACCGTTGAGCCTCCGGTCGACCGGGCCAAGCCTTCGGTCGACCGCCCAATCGACCGACCAACACCCGAGAGGTGGGTGCTTTCAGTCGGTCGACCACGCGGTCGACCGGCCTTTTAGGCTGGCCATGTGCACATTTGCGTGCACATCGATCGACCGGTATGGTTGACCGACTCCTGGTCTAGTATACTGTTCGGTCGACCGCTAGTGTGTGTGGCTGGGAAATTCTGGGACTTGAAACTTAGGTTATTTAATACTAGTTAAATTCCATAAAATCACATAAATTTTACAAAAATAAGTTCTTATAAGATTTTTGAATAAAAAATATGTGTGACAAAAAATCAACACATATTACAAACTATTTGAACCATTTTTGTGATATAGAAATTATGCATAAACACAAAATCTGTATTTTTCAAAACTTAGATTTTTGAAATAAAAAACTGTTTTCTCCAAAACTTGTATAAATACAAAAATATGATATTGAAACAAATTTGAAACATATTGTATATGGATAGAATCCAATATATATATAAGATATATATCTATGTTTTTGATATGAAATCCAAAATCGGTTAAACCAAAAACCAAACTTTAAACTTGTGTGTGTATGTGTGAACTTGAGCATATCAACACTATCTACCTTTACACAAGATCTAAATACAATCTTAAACTAAACAAACCGAAGTCTTCTTGTCGATCCTCATCTTCAAGATGACTCGATCCAACAAGTTGACTCCAACCGAGTGCTATATGCGATCTTGACGTGCGAGCTCTTGAATCAACATAGCTGCATTCATGAATCGCGGGGATCGTGCTATCCAGGTATAAGTAACGCAAGAGTAGCAAGCTCCGGAGGGTTTTCGTGTTGGAGCCTTGGGTGGCTCCAGGAACAGTCCTTGTATTGATATGAAGGATCCTGATTATTAGCATCCCGGAGAGTCACACTACTCCGGTTGAGTTGTGGTTTCAGGTGAGTGATGTCTAATCATATGTGGGCTCGAGGCGAGGCTTTCTTCTTGAGCACAGGGCTCGAGGCGAGACCCGAGACTTTCTTCTTGGGCCGATGTCCCCGAGGCTTTCTTCTTAGGCACATGTTAAACTTGTATGTGTGTTGGGTTTATTAGCTTAAAAGTGATGCCCCCGGAAGGTGAGACACGTGTCAGGATCTTGATGAAGGTCGAAGTCTGACCACTACAAATTATTGTGCGGCAATGGATGTTAACTTCCATCTTATGTGGTTCACCAGTTATACCACAGGACATACAAATGCAGCAAAATGAAATCTGCTATGGTAGGACATGGGCTCACAACCACAATGAAATACGCTTACCAAGATATTTAGACCAAAACCTAATAAATACACATGGGCTTCTTATATGCTCTGACTTTATGGACTCTTATCCTTAACATTTCAATATTATGGGTCTGTTTGATTGTCGAACTAGCCGTAATTCGTAGTTGTAATTGGTAAAGTCTTTTACAATTGTAAATGAGTTACATGTATGTAAATTTTAAGGTGTTTGGTTGGTAATATAAAATTGTAAAGTGAAAAAGTGTATTGTACTTTACGATGTTTGGTTGTCGTAATGTATAAGTCGTAAGTAAAAAAGTTGACCATAAAATTGACTATTTGGTGATTTTAAAAGTTTTAATACTGCAAATAAATATTAAAAAGTTAAATATTAAAATTTTTTAATATTAATATAAAAAATATTATAAATTTGTATGACCACAAAATTAACTGTAACTGGGCTGTAAGTGAGTGGTAACTGAGTTGCAAGTGAGTGTTAGTTGAGTTACGTAAGTCTTTTACGAATTACGGTCCAAACAAACGCCGTAGTTGTAACTGGGTAGTAAGTTATTTACGAATTACGGAGTTTTACGCGAAACAAACGGCCCCTATGTGTACACATGACAACGTGAAACTTTTTTGATATTTTTTTCCTTCTTTTTATGAGAGCTTGCCGGGTTTGGAATTTGGAGGTATTCAAACCTTTAATGACTATAGTGTTGATATTCATCCTGTTCTGAAATGAATCTTTTCTTTGTAGCTTCCGGTATCCAATTATTTCTCCCGCCTACCTGGCCTGATTAGGCCCCAAGTTTGCTCTTGGGGAGTCGTCGATGGATCTTGTCGGTGGATGAGTTTATTGGCAAATTAAAAAAATGAGTGAGAAACTCTCCTATTCTGGTAAATCTTAATTATCCTAACGAGATGATTAAATTCCAAATCAACAATTTCAGTTGACTAACCGTCTCAATAAATCTTAATCAAAATCAACCGAAAGGAGGTTTTCTCTCGTGACTTATTCACGAATTTTGTCCTTCCGTCTGTCTTCTGCCGAGAGAGTGACCCTCCCCTTCCTTTCTCCTCCTCCCTTTTGGGCCTCTTCCTCCCTCCTCCCTCTCCTTCATTCTCCTTCCCCTCTTCCTCCTCCTCTTTGTTGGCCCACAGGTCCATCACTCTAGTTTTGATGATGATTAACTCATGTAGTTAATGGACTAATGATCTTGTAATTATTAAATTTCAGATATTCAATCAAGATCTTATTCGGTGTTTAGTTTCAAAAGTTTTGAAGGTAGTACGTGTTGACTCAAGAGCTCGCGTTTTAAGATCGCATCAAGTACTCAAAGAGGAGTCTACCTCATGGATCAAGTCAAGATGGAGAAGAAGATTTTCAATAAGACTCGGGTCCTAGTTTGTAAGTTTAAGATTTTTGTTTTAGATAAAATGTAAAGGATAGATTAGTTGTGAATTGCTCAAGCTCACATACACAAGTGTACTTATCGCGTTCATGAAACCGATAGATGTTTTGGTTTAGTTTTTGTTTCGGTTTAACCGGTTGAGTTTCAAGAATACATCTTTTATTTTCATGAATAGATTTCATTAAACAAGATTCCATAGTTTATATGTATATTGGATTCTATCAAAATACATTATTGCTTCACATTATTTAAATAACTTATTTGATGAGTTTATATCATGTGTTTAAGTTTTGTATTTATCAAAACTTATTTTGGAGCTTATTGTTAAAAACAAGTATATTTCATTTACTATGTGTATTAAATCATTTTCATACACCCTATACTTCAAATGTATTTTAATATCTTGTTTTTGTATTTGTACAAGTTTAAAAAAATGGTTTTTCATTTAGAAAGTTTGCTTTTGAAAATACCATTTTGTTTAAAGTTTAAATTTCTATGCCTCAAAATAGTTTAATTGTTTGTAATATGTGTTTGTACTTCAAAGTGTTTATATGAACTTATTTTTGTAGATTTTATGGAATTTAAAAGGATTTTCAAAAGATGGTTTTTGGGCTACCGAAGTAAGGCTCGGTGGATCGACCGGTCGACTGACATGCACAAAAAATATGCACAAGCCTTTTGCCCTGGCTCGGTCGACCGACCGGTCGACCATAGCAAGGCTCGGTAGACCGAGCGGCCGACCGTTTGGCTCTACCCAACTCTCGGGTAAAGGTCGGTCGACTGAACGGTCGACCGACAGAGAGTTTTTACTCTCTGTGGCCTAGGGGCTAGGGGTGAGCAGAGTTCGGTTATAACCGAAATAACCGACCAAAAATCGAAACCCGAACCCGAACCGAACCGAACCGCTCTAGTTCGGTTCGGTTTCAGTTTTGTGTTTCAAAAACTGAACTCGACCGAACCGAACCGAATCTCTTGCCCTATATATCACCCCACCTAAATTCAATTTAGTGAATCATATAGTTCATAACAAAAACTGGTGAAAACTTATCTCATTACTTCTAGTAATACCATCTTTTTTATGTTGAATATGTGAAAGTTATGTTAAGTACACCATCACAATTAAGAATAATATTTATATTAATATAGTTCTTTTTTTTTCATTCTTGCCATTAAAAGTTAGTAATAATTATGTGAGTTTTGATATAAGAGCCCAAATATAGCGTAAAAGTTTTAGAGTATGAAATTTTTAATTCACATTAAGGTTAAGGTCTTTTTCTTATTTTTAATTTGGGTATTGAATATTTGAGATTAGAATATTAAAGGATGATAATATTGGTGATTAAAAAAATGTAAGAAATGATGGAAAAATATTGGCCTAACCGAAAAACCGAACCGAACTGAGTCGGTTCGGTTCGGTTCGGTTACTAAGTCTAATCGGTTCGGTTCGATTTTGTAAAAATTAGCAAAAACCGAACCGAACCGACCGATGCTCACCCCTACTAGGGGCGGTCGACCGAAAACCCCAACAATAAAAAATTTGACAGTTGATCGGTCGACTGGTCGGTCAACCGATAGGTTAGCACTGAGCCGTAACGGCTAGTTTTTTGAACCCCTATTTAAGTGGTCCTTTGGCCAGTTTTCAGGTAAGATTTTTGGAGATGTTTTAGAGATAGTTTTTCCTATTTTTCACAGAGATTTCTCTACAAGTTTTAGAGCTTAACTTTCATATCATAAAGAGTGTTTTTCAAGAGTGATTCTCTTGAGTTTTCAACAGCATTTTCTTGAGTTTTTCATCACAAATTCTATCTAATTTTCTCACACAAACTTGAGCTATCAATTACTATATCCATCCTCTAGGATTCTTGTATGTAAGTGTTTGTTTGTGATCAAGAAGTGATCACAAATTTTTCATCTTTATATTTTGGAGAAGTTGGAGGTTGCGGCCTCGGCGAACATGAGGGTTTGTGTAGTGTATTGTTCTTGCGGGAACAAATTAGGGACTTGTAGGTTCAATAGTTCTTAAGGGAGCTCGTTGTGGGTGTTGTAGCACCGCATGATCTTGGGGGATCATTTTTAGTGAAAATCCTTCACTGCGGTGAAAGCGGGGACGTAGAGCAAGTGGCTCGAACCTCGAAATAATTCTCCAATGTTTGTGATTGCTCATCTCTCTCTCAACTCACTTATGTTTAACATCTTGCATGTTCATATTATTCTTATCGTTATATGCTTGATATTTACTTGTGTTCAATTAATATACTTGCTTGTGTTATTTGATATCTGGCATTGTTATTATTGCACATTCTTTACATGCTTGATATAATATTTGTGCTCACACTTATTATTAAGCAAGAGAGTTATAGTAGTACCTCAACTCTTAGTCTAGAGGAATATTTTAGTCTAGAGGAATATTGAAGAGAAAGTTCAGAGCTCTTCATAGAGAATTCGGCTTCACTCTTTGGTTATATGTTGTGCATTAGTATAATAATTTTAGTTTGCAAAATAGTTTTTAATTCCGTTTTGTTTGGCATTTGATTAGCACGTCACCTATTCACCCCCCTCTAGGTAACCTACAATTGTATCAGAGCTTGATGCTCTTGATTTGGGTCTAACAACCTAGAGTTAAAGATTATTATTTTTGCTAATCACAATATTTGCATACACACACATGGATTTCATTGTACCTCTTTTGTTTGATATTCTTAACTTTCAAACTTAGAAAATTAAGATGTCCATGTATCTCAAGGCCCTTGGTATTCATATTTATCTTGCCACCATTAAAAATTTATATTTTACAAATGGCAAATATCTTGAGGCTAATACAAAACCCATTCATGCTTTAAAGTCAACCCTAAATGATAAATATTTATTTAGGGTTTCTAACCTTGATTCGGCTTTTGTAGCTTAGAACACTCTCATCTCTCTTAGGGAACAAACACCACATGATAAGGGGAGTGATTCGGATGAAGGAAGTACTACTTTCAACATGTGCTACATGGTCTAAGGAGATGACCCCCTTGAGGTAAACTCTGATTCTGAGTTCGATAGTGATAATGAAATGTCATATGATGAACTTGCATTATTTTGTCAAAAACTTCTTAAAAAATATGATTTATTAAAAATTGAAAATGAGAAGTTGAAGAAAGAAAATAATTCTTTGTTAAAAGAAAAAGATTCTTTTCAAATTGAATTTGAAATTATTTCAAAAGAAAATAAATCTTTGAAAATCAAATTAATTTGATTTCTAAAGAAAATAAAATTGTTTTAACGGAAAATGATTCCTTGAAAAAGAAAATTGTTTTGAAGGGAAAAGGAAAAGATTTCTAAAAAAAAATAATTTTGATTCTCATTCTTGTCATGTTTCTCATGCCAAAAATATTATATCCTCTTTTAATAGAAATGAGATTCATATTTTGAAAAATAGAATTGATTGTTTGGGCTTTATTTTGAGTTAATGTGTACTTAATCATAATAAATTGAAATCTATGTTTCGCAAAAGACATATTCGATATGCTCATGCACATACCCCACGCATACATCACATGCACACCATGTTCACACTCATACCACTCATATGTATGTTAGAGTGTACGCATGTACAAATTGTGTCTGCAAAGACCATCTTGCAAGATTTTATTTTGATAGATTAAATTCTTTAAATTTTGCAAATAAAAAATGTTTGGATTCCGATTGGTACTAACCCCCATGAACCCAAAAAGAAAAATATAGGTGCGAAAATTTCCACCACTTGTTTTTAATGTAGGTGTGGGCTCTCACAAGACGTGAGAGGATTGATGCTTCATAGTATATGTATTTAGAGTTTGAAGGACAAAGTCATTTGATGTGTCACTATCAAGAAAGTATAGTGGGAGAGCCACCTTATTTTTGGAGAAAAGGATTGGTTATATCAGTTTTGATAACCATTTCATACTCCACTTTTTAAAATATTTTTTAAATGCTTATGTGCTAGTATAAGTAATTTAGACTCTATCATATGTTGTTTTGTGCTTATAGTTGAGTTGATTGGTTGCCTAGCTATGCATGTGCTTTCGAAGAACTTTATTCATATTTTCAAATGGATTTACATGATTATCTTTTTGATTCATGCTTTTATATGTTTTAGTTAAAGCATATATTGATTTATATGTTTATATCATATGATAATATGCAAATCTTATTAAAACTTGTGTTATACATGTACAATTCTTGAGATACACGTGTTCTTAATGATATACATGTTTTATTTCATTTGTGTACTCATTTTATGTTTGATTGTACATTATATGTCCTAGTTTTGATAATTCTTGCATGATTATATGATATATCATGTTTTGAAAAAAATAATTTCATGTGAGCTTTGTTTTGAGCTTTATTGTTTTATCTTCATGAATGTGTTATTCACATGATTATTGTGCGCTCACCTTTTTGTTTACTCATGATTTTATTTTCATGAGCTTATGCATGTGCTTTATAAATCTTGAGTGTCAATTTTTATATATTTAGCATGTTTTCAAGAGATAAATATATATTTTTATTTCTTACTTGAAGGATTTCGTACTAGTATTCAAAATTACCTTTAAAACTAGTCTTTATTTTAAATTGGTAGAGTTTTAACCCATGCTAAAATTACTTTCAAATAATTATCTTATGAAAACTTCTACCCTATAAAGGCGGTTGGTTGGGCGACCATGCCTTGTGTGCCTTAATGAGTATCTTTTTAAACATGTGCATGATAGGGTGATAGTTATGAGTTATATACTTACTTATCTTTAAAATTGATTTTTGTATACCCATACTCGTTTTCTATATATATGTATGCATCGTATTTCAATTGCTCTGATCATACATGCATATATATGATTTTTTGTGCTAGATTAAAAATATTTATACGCATATGTTTTATAGCACAAATTATTCTATGCTAAGCTTGATTTAGTTCTAAATGTTAATTGATATCTTTTACAACCTTATATATTGATTTTGTTGGTATTTCAAAAACAGAGAAAAAATTCTTGATTTTACATTCAATTGGTATTTCATATATTTTCGATCGATATCTTACTCCCTATCTTTTTTAGAAAAATATTTTGTCTTAGAAAATGATTTTATTTTCTATTGGTTATCAAAATTTGTTATGTCGATTGGTATCAAAATTTATTTAATTGTTATCAAAATTTGTTTTGATATTTATAAATGGTATCAAAATTTATTTTAAGTGATTTTTAAATTTATTTTGACACATATTGCTTATATGCAAGGGGAGCATAACATCTCCTCTGTATATAGATTCATGATGAGTGCAATATATAAAGAAGAGTTTGACCTCTTTTTTTATATGGTACACGTGTGCAGGGAAGCTTAACATCTTCATTTATACATTGTATACTTTACTTATATAGGTTAGGGTTTAGTCATCTTTTTCTTCATGTAATGCATGTATGCAGGGGGAGTTAACTTGACGTCTCTCCTTTTCATGGATTTATATTGCATATACATTTATTTTTTTTGTCTTTACCCCTTTGTTGATGATTGACAAAAAGGGAGAGAAAGATTAGTTTATATATGCATGTTTAATATTTATTGTTTATGCATATATATGTTTATGTTTGTTTAATATTTTGTTTATGTGCTTCATTGAATATCTTTACATTTTATTGCTATGCATGAGTTAAGGGGGAGCTTCTATGAAACTTATCTTTAATCTATGCATATAAAACTCCTTGAGTTTTGTCATCATCAAAAAGGGGGAGTTGTTGGCTCAAAGGCCCATCACTCTAGTTTTGATGATGATTAACTCATGTAGTTATAGTACTAATGATCGTGTGTTTATTAAGTTTTAGATATTCAATTAAGATCTTAGTCGGTGTTTAGCTTCAACAAAAGATTCGAAGTCAAGTTTTGAAGCTAGCACATATTGATTCAAGAGCTCGCGTTTCAAGATCGCATCAAGTACTCAAAGAAGAGTCTAACTCATGGATCAAGTTTCGATCAAGTTAAAATGGAGAAGAAGATTTTCAAGAAGACTTGAGTCCTAATTTGTAAGTTTAATATTTTTGTTTTAGATAAAATGTAAATGATAGATTAGTTGTGGATTGCTCAAGCTCATACATATAAAAGTTTATTTATCGCTTTCATGAAACCGATAGATGTTTTGGTTTGAGTTTAACCGGTTGAGTTTCAAGAATACATCTTTTGTTTTCATGAATAGATTTCATCAAAACAAGCTTACATGATTTATATGTGTATTAGATTCTTTCCATATACATTGTTACTTCTATTATTTAATAACTTATTTTGATGAATTTATATCATGTGTTTAAGTTTTATATTTATCAAAACTTATTTTGGAGCTTATTGTCAAAAATAAGTATATTTCATTTACTATGTGTATTAGATCATTTTCATACACACTATGCTTCAAATGTGTTTCAATATCTTGTTTTTATATTTGTACAAGTTTTAGAAAAACCGGTTTTCCATTTAGAAAGTTTGGTTTTGAAAAATATCATTTTTGTTTAAAGTTTAATTTTCTATGCCTCAAAAATAGTTTAATTGTTTTTAATATGTGTTTGTACTTCAAAGTGTTTACATGAACTTATTTTTGTATATTTTATGGAAATTTTATGGGATTTAAAAGGATTCTCAAAAGATGATTTTTGGGCTGCTGGCGGTTGACTGACAGGTCGACCGAAGCAAGGCTCGGTCAACCGACCGGTCGACCGACGTGCACAAGAAACTTGCACAAGACTTTTGCCCTGGCTCGGTTGACCGAGCGGTCGACCGTAGCAAGGCTCCGTCGACCGAGCGGTCGACCATCTGGCTCTACCCAACTCCTGGGTAGAGGCCGGTTGACCGAACGGTCGACTGACAGAGAGTTTTAACTCTCTGTGGCCTCTCTCTGTGGCCTAGGGGCGGTCAACCAGGCGATCGACCGGAAACTCCAAAGGTCATAAATTTGACCATTGGCCGGTCAACCGACAGGTTAGAACTGAGTCGTAACGGCTAGTTTTCTGAACTCCTATTTAAGGGGTCCTTTGGCCAGTTTTCAGGTAAGATTTTTGGAGTTAGTTTTTCTTATCTTTCACAGAGTTTTCTCTACAAGTTTTAGAGCTCAACTTTTATATCATAAAGAGTGCTTTTCAAGAGTGATTCTCTTGAATTTTCAAAAGCATTTTCTTGAGTTTTCCACAACAAATTCTATCTAATTTTCTCACACAAGCTTAGGCTATCGATTACTATATCCATCCTCTAGGATACTTGTATGTGAGAGTGTTTGTTTGTGATCAAGAAGTGATCACAATTTTTCATCTTTGTATTTTGGAGAAGTTGGAGGTTGTGGCCTCGGTGAACTTGCAAGTTCGTGTGGTGTATTGTTCTTGCGGGAACAAGTGAGAGACTTGAGGTTTCAAGAGTTCTTAAGGAAGCTTGTTGTAAGTGTTGCGGCACCGAATGATCTTGCATGATCGTTTTTAGTGGAAATCCTTCATTGCGATGAAGGCGGGGACGTAGAGCAAGTGACTCGAATCTCGAAATAATTATCCTGTGTTTGCGATTGCTCATCTCTCTCAACTCACTTGTATTTAATATCTAGCATGTTCATATTGTTCTTATCATTATATGCTTGATATTTACTTGTGCTTAATTGATATATTTGCTTGGGTTGTTTGATATCTAACATTGTTATTATTACTCATTCTTTATAGCTTTGATATTGTATTTGTGCTCACACTTGTATTTAAGCAAAAGAATTATAGTAGCACTTCAACTCTTAGTTTAAAGGAATCACGAGGAGAAAGTTCAGAGCCATTCACTCGGAATTTAGTTTCACTCTTTGGTTTTACGTTGTGTTAGTATAATAGTTTTAGTTTGCAAAGTGGTTATTTATTTCGCACTTGTTTGATATTTGATTAGCACGTCACCTATTTACCCCCTTCTAGGTGACCTACGCCATTACTTCTGTCTCCGCCGCTCTTGTCGGTCAGTTTTCACCGCCGACATAGCGACATACTAGTCAAAACATTCCGAAGAGAAATTTTCTCCTGTGACTCATATATATACTTTGTCTATCATTCCATCTGTCTTCATTCGTGTGAGAGAGTAGCGTCAACCCCCTTTGTTTTTTCCCTGTGTCAGCTCTCTTTTCTTTCTTGCTCTTTCTTTTTCCACCATCTCCTCTGTCTTGGTGATATACTTGGGCATCATTTTTTTAGCCCCCTCACTATATATACAGGATGTCACGTGCCCTTGCGCTTCTGTTAAACCCCTCACCTCTCCTCATTCCCGCAAAACAAAAACCCTACCTCCCTTCTACCCTCCTCTCTTTATTCGTCCCCAAGATTTTTATCCGCTTCTTCTTCCAAAAAACCCATTGATGGCATACTCCTCTTCCAGGCTCTATCATCAATTGACTTCTTCCTTCCTTCTCAACAGAAGCAGCAGCATCACCATCATTAGCAGTATCTCACTCATCTGTCCTCCTCTCAAATCCCCTTCCCTCCGCTTCTACAGCGGCAGGATCGGCTTTGTGGTCAGCGCGGAGGACGATGCCTCCCTATCTTCTTCTGCCGCTGCCACCTCTGCTGCTCACCCGTGGCCGGAGTGGGGCCAATTCGTTGATAAGATGAGGAGCAAGGGGTATTTTGTAAAAAAACAGGCAGCTGCAGCAACAGGAGCAGGAGAAGATGCTACTGATTTATCATCTTCTTCTTATTCTCCTTCTTCCATGGAACTTAATGAAGTCAAGAACGCCTGCCTGGCGTTCGCCCGTGAGCGCTACGACATTCTTAGGTTCGTCTTTAACTTGAATTCCCCTTTTCTTTTCGACAATTGCTTAGTTAAAATTTAGTGATTTAGTCATATATTTAGCTGACCCCTTTCTTTTTCCTTTTTCCGAAGAAAATGGGGTCCTCTGTGGAAAATGACTCTATATTGGGATGTTTTCACAGAGTAATTTAGTTTTACTAATTAATTTGATGCCCAATTTCTGGGCTAAGAGAGTAGGAGCTAGAAACAACCTGGCCTGCTTTAGTTTAAAGTTATGTTAAACATTTTCCTCAAGGGGACAAAATCCACTTTAATTCACACAATTAAGTATTATGGTGTGTAAGGGAACTAAGGGGCCATTTGTTTGCTCAGAAGAAATCCTGAAGTCCCCGAAGTGTCTCCTCTTCAGGCTCTTCGGATGTTTGTTTAGCTTCGAAGAGAACATGGAATAGGTTGAATGGACTTCAAGGAACTCCATGTGGATCTTTTGTGGCAGGTGCCACATAGGACTACTTTGGCATTTAGAGAGAAGGCTCGGAAGACACAGAAAAAGTGGAAGAGAGAACCTTTTTTTTACATCTTTTTAGTTAAACTAACTTTTTTGTGAGAACCCTATTATCTAGCATTCATTATTCGACATTTAGAAGAGGTCCCTATGTAGCAAACAAACACTCAAAGCGTTCATCGAAGTAGCCAAAGACCCTTGACCCTTGAAGTTCTTCAGAATTGTAGAAGAGACTTTAGGCTCTTTCGAGTAAACAAACAGCCCCACCCATTTATTAGATAATGAAATAAAAGCTTACATGGGTTATTTGAGACCACAACATTGAGAACCCGAAAAGAAGCAAAAGCTAACTTAAGAAGAAACAAGAGAGGCTCTTCAATCACCAAACCCGAAAAGTAAGTAGCACAAGGTGGCACGTCAAAGAATCTTCACTGAGAGTGGTAACTATGAAGAAGAAGAGAGGCTCAAGGTGTATTTTGGTGATTGAAGAGATACAACCACTGTTTTGCAAGAAGGACAAGCCTAAATGCTTTAAGGTTGACAATACCAATTTAATTTTTGGGTTTTCTCATATATATTCTCAAATCTTCCCTATTTCTAAAATTACTCTCCAAATTATCATATTTCTAAAATTACCCCCCAAATTCTTTCATATTTCTGAAATTACCCCCGCCATCTGTTAAAAAGCATTAAAAAGAATATTCCTGGCATATCTGTTAATAATTTGTGAAATATCACATATACCCTTATAGTTTGATTATTTACATTTTTAATCTATGATTAATCATTATTATGAGTAATTTGATGTTGGTCAAAGAAGTGTTAATCCATCTTTTTGTGCTCCCTCTTCAGATTGTGATATGTTTATTATTGTGAGTAATTTTTTTCATTTGTTAACAATTATAAGGTTAAGACTGTGATATGTTTATTATTAAGATTCATATTATGAGGTTAACAATTTGTTTTTAATTTAAGAGCATATCTGTTAAAAAATTACTTAATCTGCAACATGCTCTCATGAATTGCAAGAAATAGATCACAATTTGCTTCAACATCTCAATTATCTCTCAAACAATTTGTTTCAAAAAAATCTCAACAATTTGCTTCAAAGAAACTGTACACAATAGGGATGAAAGAAATTCAAATCAAACAAAATGCTCTCAAAAATTGCAAGATACATCAATCACAATTTGCTTCAACATCTCAATAATCTCAAAAACAATTTGTTTCAAAAAAATCTCTACAATTGTGGGTTGTCGTGGCCGTGGCAGTGGAAGGGGCCGTGGCAGTGGACATGGCGGATGGCTGAAGTCTGAGTACAAGCCATGGCCTCTAGATGATCTGTTTCAAGGATTCTTCAGGCAGAAAATGGTGGAGGTGAGCTTGATTCTTCTAAAATTAAATTGAATTTCATCGTATGTGCCCCCTAAAATTGAACTATTGTAGGTGGCCGTGGCCGTGACGGCGGCGGATTTGGGGGCGAGGAGGGATTTGGTGGGGGCAAGGTGGGATTTGTTGAGGGAGGGGCCCTGGCCAAGGTGAAGGAGATGCGAACGTCGTCAGAGTCGGAGGACGGGTGGTCGATGTCGAAGGAAATCCCCGGAGGGGGCGGATTTTGGGTTTTTTTGAGAGAGAGCGAGAGTTTGTGTGTGTGTGAGAGAGATGAGAGATAAAAGAGAGAGAGAGAGGAGTGGGGATGTAATTTTCTTTCAAAATTGTTAAACATTTAACAGAGGCTGACAGTGGGGGTATTTTTGGTTAAAAATTTAAGAATTTGGTGGGTAATTTTAGAAATATAATGAGTTGGGGGGTAATTTCAGAAATAAAGATTTGGGGGGAATATATATAAAAAAAACCATTTTTTTGTGAGAAAACACCTTTTACAATTGATCAAACAAAGCCTGCTGTGAATTCTTTTAGTCCCGCCCAAAAGAAGGGCAGTAGCATACAATTAATATCTTGAATTGCCTTGCTAAGGTCTTATAAGGACAAAAGCTAATGTCATAGCCGAGAGGACTGACTTGACAAGCAAAGCTTTCTCCTCTAGACAAGGAGATTCTCTTCAAGGAAGCAAGATGCAAGATACTGATCAACGTGATCCAAGAGCAGTTTGCCAACCAGATCGATTAAGGGTGGTTGTTTTGATTGAAAGTCCTAAATGAGTGAAAGGAAGATCAAGTTGGCAATTTGGAGTAGATGCTATCGAGAGGCGAACATCCAGATCACCTCTGAGGTTTTGAATGCAAGATGTATGGAAATTAACTAAATATTATATTAGCATTCTTAATTCAAAGTTGTGCTAATGCATGCACATTCAAATGCATTTTTTTTTCTTTTTTCCTTTTCCTTTTGTTTGCTTAGATTAGATAAGCATTTTCCTTTAGCATATACCTCTTATGGCTTTTGTTTGTCTTGTGGGATTGTCATATATTGGTTTCATCAAATTACCAAGTGAAGTGAATTGTCTCCTGGCACCATACACACGTCAAGGCTATATCCTTCGTGTTTGTGTTTTATAACACCACAACAAGTTTGGCATGAAAGTGGTTCAGTCATCAATTATTTGGTAATTGTGGATATTCAAGATGGTTCACGAATCTTTGCATTCTTCTAGTCCTGAACTGCAGGGCTACTGACTGTGAAAAAAATAATGAAGAAAAAAAAAAAACTCCTTGGCCTCTTGGCTGATAGAATGCATTTTACCTCAGTGGTCAGGTCCATCTTGTTATGACTATGTCCAAACTTTTGACTCAGTTTAATGATCAGACTCCCTTTAGAGGTCAGTTCTCAAATTTCCTGTACAGGACTTATCCATTGAGTTCTAATACTAAAGGACACATCATATTTTTTAATTTTGAACTGATGTTTGGCGTGTTGCTTTCTGTGAGAGAGAATAACATGATATAAAGTCTGTACAAGTGCGTGCTTGAAAAAAAATCTGAGGGGGTAGATTGACCTGTTAAAGAACTTAGGCTTATTTTGTTTATAGCCTGCTTTCATTATATGCGTACTACTTGATGGGTAAATGATCTCTCAATCCATAGATAACAAGCTACACCTAATGGTATTGCAGTATCCTGATCCACTAAACTTTTCATTTGTATGTATGTCCATGGTTATTAATCTTTGGTTCAAATGTGTTCTTCTACAATCTATATATGGTTCCTAGACATAGATTAAAATAATAATAATCTTGTTTTATCATTTATATATTGATAAGAATGTGTTTTGCACAAGATTGGCTAAACGAATGTGGACACTAGTCGGTGGACCTGCTACCTAGCGCTTGTCCCCTTGGTGGGCGCTTATGTGCTGCATAGGCACGGAGGAAAATTAAGATCAGAAATAGATAAGGGGATTTTGGAACTTATCTGTGTCACATCGCCGTTCGATGGCCCCACGACAATCATGGGAGTCACTGCTAAGCCCAATTCAGTTGCCGCTTTGCTGTAGTTGTGACGAGAGGGGGGAGGGGGAAATGAGTTTAGGGTATCATGCTTAAGTCACTTAAGAGAAGCCGGTCAGGTCCGGACCCACTTCTTATAAGTGAGATCTGCTGCGACAGTGTGTGACAGAAGCCTCTTATTCCACACAAAATTTTCTTTCTTTCTTAAACATTTTCAACATTCAATGCCTAATCAAGGAGCTTAAACCTTGGGTATGCGGCCTGGTACACAGACCATCTTTTACAACACTGGTTTACATTCTTGACCAATCATTTAATATCCCCTGACGTACAAGTAATAAATCCCAAGACATTTGATTTTTGGTTTGATGGCTATCAATTTCACTGTTGCAACTTGCAATTTAACTGGCCCAACTATTGTGCACTGATTGGTTTTTGGTGCAGAGCTTACCAATAGGCAGTAATGCCCAAAGGCCCCAAACCATTCACCACTTTTGTGTGTGCATTTGTTTGTGTTTTCTGTTTGTGTGGGTGATTCTTTTGGGTTGTGTGTGGAGCAACTTATGATCAATTATATCTTTAAACATTTTCATTTAAGTGCATTATGAGAATCAAGTTCTGTGCTTGGCATCCATTATTTCTGTCTTGCCCGCCAGCTGTGCTACTATCAAGCTAATTATTTCAGAAGTTCAATATTCATGACATTGACTACTTCATAAACATTATTGTAGATGCACACCATATAGACCGTTTTGAATTTCACACTTTGCTGTTCTTGTGATGTAGATCCTTGCCCAAAGAAGATATTCAAACCATTGTCGAGTGTGGCTGTCCAAATCTGTTCCGGAAAGCTGTTAATTCAGCAAAAAGACTAAGAGCCTTTCTCAGACTTGATGAAGGAGATGTAAGCGTGAAATTATATCTCATAATATATAACCTCTGATGGATGGCAATCTGATAAAAGGATTTCTTTCTGTTAGGGAATTATGTCTAAAAACATACTCTAGAATTATGCAAAATTAAAAGAAAATTTTGTGATGATTGACTGAAGTTAGTATAGAGCTTACTTAGGGTGATGCAGAACTGACATGACAACATAGCTACTAAGTTTCCAGAGCTAATCACATACTGGATTGGTACATAGCTAAACTAGAAATCATATGTTTCAGGTGTGTGGTGCTTGCAACCTGCGAGGATCTTGTGATAGAGCATATGTAATTGAAAATGTCGATGCCCAAGCTCGTACGGTGGATGTCATGCGTATTTTAATGAGCTACGCGGTCGATCCGGCTCTTAATTCCGGAGGAACAAACCCTTCTATAACAGAGCATGTTCAGGACTCTGCTCGGAAACTACTTGGTGAACTGATTAAACTGAGTGATACAACCATCGATCCAACCCTTCCAAAGCCTGAAGTGCAATCTACTAGTAAAAAAGAACCTTCTGAGAAATCTGAGAAGGTGATCAGAAAGAGTAATCACTCACGAGATATTGAAATGAAAAAAGGAGACTGGATATGCTCGAAGTAAGTCTTATGCAATCATATTTCATCCACATTTACATTCCATGATTTCTGATACTCCACTTCCTTTACTTATACGTGGCATACTAAATGGGAACGTGTTTATTTATCTATGATGTTGCATTATTGTCGCGCTTACTGTCTTTCAGAAAAGAATTAGGTACAACTTAACTATGGGCATACACAAGTCCATGCATATGGCAATTTTACTGTTATTTTGCAGTTTTGGATTTTCAAAACAATTTCATGGTTAGATACTAGTGTCAATCTCATCATGCGGTACCACCCATGGCTTTGGTGGACAGATTACTGTTGGTTTAACTGTTCTATTTTCTAAAACATGCAGATCAATTATCTTGACAAAACAAATTCAGTTAACTTCCTAGCATGCTGTTACAAAACTAAAACAAAATATTAACTCTGGTCTGGAGAATGCAGTCGCGCAGTCGCTGTCCTAAAGGATCAAAAGCCCGTCTCCTTGCCTAGACGTTGGTTTGGCTTTGTCCAGTAGCGGTAAAAGAGTCCCCCGGAATCATCAACACTTGGCTTAGGACAGTAGGCAGAGCCTCTTACTCAGACCGAGAATTGTTGCACATAAACTTGAAATAAAACTTGAAAAAATATGACAGTGGGAGAAAATAATGTGGCCGTAAATCTTAAATTTTTGTTGTGTGAGAATGAACAGAGAGAGGTCTTTTTATAGACACAGAGCTCTACTTGTTACTAACAACCCCCATACAAATCAAGCGTACGTTCAGATTGGTTATAATTAATTTGCAACAACGCTGCACTCGCAAATCTACTTTTACTGGGTCAAGAAACGTTACAAATCAAAACAGTGAAGTATTTCGGCAGAGTGAGACGGAGCTCGGGAACACTCCGCCCAGTACTCGGGGTAGCTCTGAGGTCCAAATGCTCGGAAGGATCCTGAGTCCAAGTGCTCGGGGTCCACTCCGAAAACACTCTGAGTCCAAGTACTCGGGATGATTCTGAGGTCATGTGCTCGAGAATCATTCTGAGTTTAGGTACTTGGGTCACTTCGCCCAGAAACTCAGAGTAAGCTCCGAAAGGTAAAAAATAATTTAAAAAATATAGCAGGTCTAAGAATCCCTTCAACAGAGCTGCATTCATGCCCGTAGGTCGTAGGCGTGTGCCACCCGAGCCTGAGCTCGGCCCGATTCTATTCGGCGCGTGTGGAAAGGTGGCCCATGGCCTAATATTCATAACAATAGGCTTATGAAGAGTTGGTATATATACCACTCCAACTTCTTTGTCCTAGCCAGTGTGGGACTATAAACCAAAGGCAACTAGAGGGAAGCTCAAGTTTTTCCTCAAAAACCAAATACATATTCAGCAATACCCCCAAAACTTGAGTTTCAGGAAAGATAAAAGAAAGCAATATGATATACACAAATCATAAACAAGAGAAAATTTTAGGCATCATTATACTGTGAATTTGGAGTCGATAGCTTGCGGTCTTGAGTCTACCTTTAGTGAATTTTATTGCCACCTGAGAGACATAATGGACTACGTTTTGAAGTAGGCCTCTTTAATCAGGTATTGATGAAAAACACACACAATAAGTCTCTATCTATTGAGTAAGCGTGTTGAGTGTTAAAGGCCATGCTCATAATAACCGACTCATGAGAAGTTTCTAGGGGTCAGTCCTCCCCCTCCAACCACTACCATCACGGTTCTTCTCACATAGGTAACCCCTCCAACCGCTACAACTGGATCTTATACCCTCCACACTTCGTGTGTCAGACTTATTAAGACTTTAATTCAACCTTACCTAGCTGTATTATAAGAGCACCATCACCATAGAGAAGGGGCAGTAGCTACAGTGCTCCATATAGGATATAAACATATCCGGGTCGATGTTCCACACGAGTATCACTAGTTCAGCTTGTTGCTACCATATTGAACCTCTTTCATGGAATCAACTCCCGATTAAGTAGGTTGGGTTCCCGCTGTCGGTGAACTCTACTATGGGCTTAACCCCATCTCCCTCGATGATTCTACGGCCACACTCCTAAAAGACCCTTAGTTAATGGGTCAGCAAGATTTTTATCAGACTTTACAAGTTCAGAATCACAATTTTGCCCAATAGGCGTTTTACAGACTTGAGTCTGATCTGAATATTTCTGTTCATCTTCTTATTAGCATTCTCTTGCTTTAGATCTCAATGGTGGATCTCGAATCAGTATGAATTGAGATTGGAAGTATGAGTCTAGGCACAATTAGAATTCAGACTAAAGATTCTTTAACCATTTAGCTTTCAAGCATGCAATGTCCAGAGCAATGAGCTCAGACTTTATGGTGCTCCTAGCAATCACTGTTTGTTTGCAGAATTTTCACGACACAGCAGCACCACCGAACATAAATACATAACCGGTATTAGACTTAACACTGTGAGAGTCAGTGACCCAGTTGGCATCACTATACCCTTTTATGACATCAGGATATCTAATGTAAGTCAAATAATAGCCAATTGTGCCTCTAAGATATCTGAAAACTCTCTATAGTGCAGTCCAGTATTTTCTACTAGGGTTACTAGTGTATCTACTTGGTCTACCACTACATAAGATATGTTAGGCCTAGTTCTGTTGGAAATGTAGAAAAGTGAACCTTTTAATTGAGAGTATTCCAGCTAAGACACATGCTCACCCGTGTTCTTTTTCAAAACAATTGAAGAATCATAAAGTATAGAAATAAGTTTAGAGTTATAGAAATCAAACTTGTGAGCATTCTTTCAATGCTATGAGATAGACTTAATAAAATTCCATTAGGAGTTCTAAATATCTTCATTCCCAATATCATATCAGCAGGACCTAGGTCTTTCATGTCAAAATTTAGGGAGAGATAATCCTTTATCCTTTGTATTGCATCAAATGGAGTTCCAAGAATAAGAATATCGTCTATATATAGACAAAGAATGATATAATTATTATCAAGGTTATTGAAAAAATGCATTTATCATGTTCATGCCAGTGAATCCAAATTGTGCAATAACTTTGTTAAATTTTGATGCCATTGTTTAGGTGCTTGTTTAAGAACATACAATAACTTCACTAGTTTGCGCCCTTTGTTTTCTTTTCTCTTAGCAATGAATCCTTTTGGCTGGCCCATATAGATCTCTTCTTCAAAATCACCATTCAGGAAAGCAGTCTTAACACTTATTTGATGTATGAACATGTTATGAATTGTTGCAAGTGTAAGAAGGATTCTAATAGAAGAGATCCTGATAACAGGAGAATATGTGTCAAAGAAGTCAATACTCTTTTATCGGGTGAAACTTTTGGTAACTAATCTGGCTTTGTATTTGTCGACAGTGCCATCGGGTCGAAGTTTCTTCTTAAAGACCTATTTACAACTTACATGTTTGTATCTTGGAGGAAGGTGAGGGAAAGTCCAAGTGTTTTCCATTATAGACTTGATTTCACTGTCAATAGCTTCTTTCCAGAAAGGAGATTTAGAAGAGTTCATTGCATCCTTAAAAGAGGTAGGATTACCTTCTATAAGATAAGTAAAGAAGTCTTCACCAAAAGATGTAAGTGTTCTAGTTTTTTTTACTCCTTGATTCAAAATCAGTTGCAGGAGTAGAACTAGAAGAAGAAATATCAGAGACAGAAGGAGTACTAGAAGGATCATTAGGGATTCTTGATTTGAAAGGAAAGATGTTTTTAAAATAAACATCCCTAGCTTCAATGATGGTGTTGTTAGATATTTCACTGATCTCAGAGTTAACCACTAGAAATCGATTAACATTGCTATCTAGTGCATATCCGATAAAAATAGCATCAATAGTCTTGAGGTCAAATTTTATTTTCTTCGGTTCATGTATTGAAAGCTTAGCCAGACAACCCAGACTTAGAAGAATTGAATGTTAGGAGTTCTCCCTTTCCAACGTTCATAGTGAGTAACGTTAGAGTCTCTTTGGGGAAACTTATTGAGAATGAAATAGAAAGAAAGGAGAGCTTCTCCCCAAAGGTTCTCGGGTGCACCTGAGCTGAGTAACGTACAGTTTATTATGTCCCCCAGTGTTCTGTTCTTTCGTTCAGTTATACCATTGAATAAAGGTGTGTAGAGAGCAGTTACCTCATGAATAATGTCGTGCTCTTGGCGGAATCCTATCATATCATTTGAGGTAACCCCCGCACTATTAGATCTTAGGATCTTTATCTTCCTCTCAAGTTGATTTTCAGCTTCAACTTTATACTCCTTGAACCAATCGAGAACTTCATCCTTGGATTTGAGAAGATAGATGTAATAAAATTTGTAGTCATCAATGATTGTCATAAAATATCTTCTACCACCTCAGATGAGAACTCTGTTTGAATCACACACATCACTATGAATTAGTTCGAGGAGTTCAAAAGTTCTTGTGATAGAATGAAAAGTTGTTTGAACATGTTTGCCTTGAACACATTTCACATTTAGAAGATGAGTCAAAAGAAGATTTAGGAGTGAGATTCAAGTTAATCATTTTCTTGATGAAATTGAAGTTGACATTTCCCAGTCTGATGTGCCAGATATTAGAAGACTCAATGTTCAAAATAACAAGAATAGAGATTTTTATTATCAGAAGGATTGATTACATTGGGCCGGAAAAGGCTATCACAAACAAAATCTTTTCCAAAGAAAACATTTGACTTGGAGATTACAAATTTATAAGATTCCTTGACAGTTTTATAACCAGCTTTAAGTAGAGAAGATTTGCTGATCAAATTTCTCCGAAGATACATGCATGATGTTTTGAAGAGTCAACACTTTTCTGAAGGTAATTCTGAGATCAATTTATCCAGTTCCCTTTATCTCTCTAGTGGAGTCATCTACCAGGCTCACGCTTTCTCTATGTTTTTCCTGAGAGGATTTAAACCAGGAGCGATCGGTGTAAATATGAATATTGGCTCCTGAATCTAACCACCATTCCGAGGAGAAAGTGACAGAGTTGACAATATGAAGAGAGGAATCTAACTTAAAAGAATTGAAATTCAGTCCCACCATGTTAACCTTGTGCCCGTCATTTTCTCTGTTTCCTCTAGGTTGAGCTTTGATTGGTCCCGTCTTTCGGTTGAAGTATTGTGGCGCAAAGTGATTGGTTCTCCCGTAGACATAGCATAATCTTCCATCGGTCTTCAGACCAGAAGTTTTGAGTTTGAAGGAGGAAGATTGCGAAGGTGTAAAAGAAGAGATTGCATGAGGAGAAGAATGAAAGTGATTGGCTTTCTTGAATTTTTTGCCCTTAGGATTCATGAATTTGCGCTTAGGCTTATCCTCCACCAAGTTCACTTTAGCTTTCATTTCTGATTTGATTTTGGAGTTTTGCCTATGCTGGTCTTCTATGTGAATCGCTTTAAGGGTTTGAACAAAGGTAATGTCAGCTTGCTTGTGACGGAGATCTCTAGTAAAGGCTGACCATGAAGGAGCATGGTTCAAAGTAGTGGTCTCGGCCGTCGACTCGGTGGGCACTGAGACGGATCGGTCTCGGGCGATACACGCATAACATTACATAGAAAGTTCAAAAAAATCTGAAAAAATCACGATAAATCATAAAAAAAAGGTAGACATCAAAATCAGGCATCACATGTCCAAAACAAACTTGTTTTGAGGGGATAATTGGTGAAATATGGTGATTTGTGGGGTAAATTTAGAAATATGAAAGATTTGAGGGGTAAATATGAGAAAACTCCAAAAAAATAACTCTCTGGCTCTCTTTCCGTCACCTGATCTCTCTCTCGACCTCTCCTTTCTCGCTCTCCCTCTCTAGCTCTCTCTCCCTCACCCTCACTCCTTGATCTCTCCCTCTCCCCGTTCTCGCTCTCCCGATCTCTCCCTCTCCCCTCTCGCTCTCCCTTTCTTTGGTTCTCTCCCTCACTCGTTCTCTCTCTCTCTCTCTCTCTCTCTCCCTCTCTCCTCTCTCGCTCTCGCTCTCTCCTCTGACCCGATCTCCCTCACTCTCCCCCTCTCACGGCGACAAGGTGGCGGCGGGGGTTCACAACGAAGGTGGTAGGCCTCTCTTTTAACTGGTCTTGAGCGGGGGAACATTTGACGCGACTCGGGCCTGACTTGGCGATGACTCGGCCGATTCGGCCGAGTCATCCCGAGTCATCTCGGGACTCGCTGATTCAGTCGAGTCTCGCTGAGTCGGCCCCGAGTCGGGTCGATACCACCCAAACATGTGATTCGGGTATCAGACTCGTCTCGGCAGGTGCTGAGATGGATACGACTCGGCCGAGCCTTCGAACCATGTGAAGGAGGGAGTTTATCAATGGACAGGACATTGTTGGAGAATTGGTTACCTTTCAATTGGAGGTATCGGATAAAATTTTGAAATTCATAAAGTTAATCATTGTCAGACATTATGAATTTATTGAAGGAAGAGGGTGAATCTTTTGATTCCAGCATCATCGATGCCGTATTCTTCCTCAAGCGCTGTCCACAGTTCTCTATCTTACATTCATAATATGTCATACAAATTATCAGAGAGGGCACTAAGAATCATATGAATACTATGATAGTCTATCTCCTCGGATTTCAAATAAATGAAAGAGAAAGGAGTTGAAGGAGTATTAGCAGATGGTTATATGACAGGTGATGGTTTAGGAGAAGGTGTAAAAATTATATCATTTATGGCTGAAATGAGACCTAAAATGGTCAACCGGCACTTCATTTGGTTTGCCCTCTTAAAGTGTGTGCCAATGAATTTCTCAGGTTTAGCACTCTTAGAGTGATCAGGGTTGGTCATAGTGACAGGAAGAATTACCTGAATTCTGTATTTCAAGTTTTGAGAATGTTAATTTAGTAGGTAGTTTAAAACAAAATTCTAGCATGATACTATGACAAGAGATCTAATAAGATAAAGCAACTACAGTTAGAAATAGAACAGTGAGCATTTTAGGAATTAAAGAATTATTTCAGATTAAATTCTAAATTAATCTAGCATGAAAATACACTATCAGTAATGACAAGTATTAGACAATGAATTAGAATTAGAGAATGTAAGTAATGACAAGTATTAGACAATTTAGAGCATGCATGTAGTGAAATATTATATATTATGCAAAGTAGAAACAGATTATAGCATGAAAATAAGAAAAACAATTATAATTATTTTGATTCTTTAAATTGTTAGTTTAACTGTGCTATTTCCTAAAACATGCAGATCAATTATCTTCACAAAGTAAATTCAATTAACTTCTTAGCATGCTGTTACAAACTAAAACATAATATTAAATCTTGAGTATGAAATGCAGTCGCGTAGTCGCTGCCTAAAGGATCAAAAGTTCGTCTCCTTGCCCAGATATTGGTTCGGTTTTGTCCAGTAGCGGTAAAAGATTCTCTAGGAATCACCAACACTCGGCCTAAGACAGTAGGCAGAGCCTCCTATACAGAGAATTATTGCCCAGAAACTTGAAATAAAACTTGAAGAAATATGACAGTAGGAGAAAATGAATGTGTAAATCTCAGATTTTTGTTGTATGAGAATGAACAGAGAGAGGCTCCTTTATGGGCATAGAGTTCTACCCGTTACTAACAGCCCCCGCACAAATTAAGCGCGTGTTCAGATTGGTTATAATTAATTTGTAACAACTCCGCACGTTTGCAGATCTCTCGGGTCAAGAAATGTTACAAATCAAAACGGTGAAGTACTTCGGGAGAGTGAGACGGAGCTGGGAACACTCCGAGTCCCAGTACTCGGGGTAGCTCCGAGGTCCGAGTGCTCGGGATGGTCTCGAGTCCAAGTGCTCGAGGTCCACTTTGAGTCCAAGTACCCGGGGATGATTCCGAGATCATGTGCTCGGGAATCATTCCAAGTCCAGGTACTCGGGTTACTTCGCCCAGAAGCTCAGAGTTAGCTCCAAATGACAAAATTTTTTTCAAAATGTAGCAGGTCCAAGAACCCCTTTAATAGAGCTGCATTTGTGTTCGCAGGTCATGAGCGCGTGCCACCCGCATCCGAACCCGAGCCCGGCCCGGTTCGGTTCGGCACACGCGCGCGCGTGGAAAGGTGGCCCATGACCTAACATTCATAACAATAGACTAAAAAGAGTTGGTATATATACCACTCAAACTTCTTTGACCTATCCAATGTGGGACTAAAAGCCAAAGGCGAATAGAGGGAAACTCAAGTTTTCTCTCAAAAATAAAATACACATCCAACAATTGCAGCCAAAGTGTGTAACAGAGTTCCATAAGTAGATTTATTCATTTTACATGCATGATGTATGATCAAATCACTTTTTAAAACAATAAAACTTTTCTTTCTTACAAAGCACATTTGAGATTGTTCCTGTCAAATTCATTCCACAGAATTGTGATTTTTTGTATGTGGGTTAATTTTGAGTTGATGTATCCACTGTTTATGAATTTTTTATTCTGTTTTTTTTTAATTTTTAATTTTTTTTTGACACTTCATGGGGCATTATCTCATCATGTATTTAGCAAAGCATCGTCTGGCAATTCTGCCAAAGCGGCTCACTGTTTTTTTTTTTTTTTAATCTTGGCACCATGTAGTGTCCCAATATCTTTTTTCTCCTCAAGGAAAACTCAAAAGAAAAAGATAAAATAAAAAAAATGTGATTAATCTGTGTTCTATAGTAGCGCCACTGCTTCTTGTCTTGATGTGGAGAGGACTATCACATACTGGCAGCAGCTGATCCTTCATCCTTGCCCCAAACCTCGGTTCTCTGTACCTCCTTGTTCTTTTCATATCCTGTTCAGTGATAGTTGATTGACATGTGTTAGGCCCTTCCTCTTTGTGCTACAAATATTGTCTTGGTTAACTCAGTTGTGTTGGACCCTTGTTTTGCACGTATTCTCACACGCTATATGCCTATATCCCATGTTTCTCAGTTCACCAGGATAAGTTAGCCTCATTGGCCTGACTAAAAAGGTGCCTATTAGAGGAGAGAAGTTAAAGCACAGTACAAATTGGAGAAAATTTCGCAAACATGATATGATACCATGGGATGTCAAAAATATGGATTGACACATTATTCACTTCTACTAAAATACCCATCAGATATTTGTATCATTTTATAAAGTTGATAATTTATCATCATCTGATGATTTTTTCCAAGTTGGGCAAATGTGAGGCAATATTTTTTTTGGTATCTTTTCTATAGTAGTATAGATGACAGACACAACCTAATTTACTCTGTGAATGCCTATGTATGTGCATGCATGCACACCTGCATGTGTGTCAGTGTGTGCATGCATATGCATGTGCACATGCAATTGGTGTGGGGGTGTATATGCAAATGTTGGGGGCATGACATGAATGTGTGGTGCTTGTGCTAGAATGAGGGTGGGAGGGCCTGTGGCCATTGGTTGTGCATGGCTGCTCAGCGATGTGCGTGCACCTGTTTATATGTAGTCATTTGACAGTCAATATTTTCTACTGTTTCTGCGAGATATTAGAATTTTCATGTGTTTGTCATGGTCATTTTTTGCATATACATGTGTGTGCGCGCGTCTGGGACTTGGGAGCAAGGGGAGAGAGGAGGATTTAGCAAACAGACTTGACCTGGGTTAGACTCTTTGTCATGGCACTCTCACATGTGTGACTTGGGAGCTAGGGAAGGGGGGAGCGACTTTACATACAGACCTAGACCGACTTAGCGTTTGCTGGTGGGTGGATGCTTGCATGCGTGCGTTAGACTTTAAAAATAGACTGGGTTTACTTGGTGCAAGCACATTGTTCTCACGTGTCTTAAGGTTGGTGGGACCGTTTCCTGCTCGTGTTGAAGAGTTTCTCTTTGTCCTTTCTGAGCAAGACATGGATCTAGCATGTCTGAACCGTAAGAATTGTGTGCAAAGCAAGTGTTTGATTCTAACATGGATATTTTACTCTTATATGTTATATTGTGGTGTTGAGCAAGCATTTGTGTCGCGCAGAAAGTGTGCACATATATAAAACACAGTTTATACAGTGTCCATGCTTAGCGTGTGCAGGTTGGTGAGTGCTTGCATGTTTGTGTAAACACAGAGTTTATAAGAACACGGTTTCTTATGCTGACAATTACGAATGCTCCTGATGTAAAATGGAAAGATCGCAATCACCTTCAAATTAAAAAATAAAAATTAGGGTTTTGAAAGAGGACTGGAAAAGAAAGATTAGGGGTTAAGAAAAGGAGATAAGAAAACATGATAAATTTGGGCTTTGCACCCTTGCACCACAGCCTTCACACCTCTTACACCACGGGCTTCACACCCAAATCTCAAAAACTCAAGAGTCATGAAATTTTTGAAAAATTTTTAATTCATCATTGTCTACTAATAAAAAAAGTCTGGGGCCTATTTATGGGCTTTACAAAAGTTCGGTACTCGGATATAACTGATGTACTAAAAAAACACAATAAAGAGAACAACTAAATTCAAAGTAGATTAAGGCATAAAAACTATTGGCAAACTGAGTGATGTCCTCATCATTTCCCCCGGTGGGAGAAATCAACCCTGTTGAGTGAGGGCTCCTTTCACGACACGGTTTGAAGACTCGGCCGAGTCAGAGACGACTCGCTCGTGTCGTATTTGCCATGGCCTTTACCGAGACGAGTCCGAGTTGCGATTCGTTAATCACGCGGCTCGTTCACCGGCTCTGTCCAGAATCAGAGTCGACTTGGCCGAGACTCGACTGAATCAGCTGGACTCGGCCGAGTTGACTCCGAGTCGGTGAATGGGTTGTGCACCCGTGACGCTTATCGCGTTTAAAAGAAAAAAGGAAAAGAAAAAAAAATAAAACTTATCTCAGATCTGAAGCTCCAGCTCCGCTCCTCACTCTATGCCACCCTAGCTCCAGCTTCGCCGGCTCGACGACGCCTCTCCGCCTCCGGCCGCTGACGCCTCTCCGCCTCTAGGTCCTCTCCCTCTCCCTCTCTGTTTCTCTCTCTCCTGTCTCTCTCACTCTCCCTATCTGTTTCTCTCTCCGTTTCTCTCTCCTGTCTCTCTTCCTCTCCCTCTTTGTTTCTTTCTCCCGTCTCTCTCCCTGCCTCCCTATCCTTCTCTATTTGTCTCTCCCTTCTCTCCCTCTCCCCTTTCCTCCCTATCCCTCTTTGTCTCTCTCTCGTCTCTCTCTCCCCCTCAGCCCCTCTTTTAATCTCTCTCTTAATCTCTCTTTATATATATTATATATATATAAATTAGATATTTAGTTTAATATAAAGTAGATATAATATAAAGTAGATATTAAGAAAATATGATTTAATTTAGTTTAGTTTAAAATTAATTGCATTTAATTTAAAGGTATAGATGTAGGATTAAAATTTAATTTAATTTAAAGATATAGATTTAAAATTTGTAGATCTGATTTTTAAATTTAATTTATAGATTTATTTTTAAAATATATTTATTTTTTAAATTTAATTAGATATGATTTAATTTAGTTTGAATTAAGTATAAATATGAAAGACTGAGACTCAGTTTGATTTGAGTAATTTTAAATAGATCTCTTTAATTTTTAAAAGAATTGATCCTTACATGTTTCCATCGAAACAGAAAACAATCAAAGGTATATTCTCATCGGACAGATTAAAAAAAGTTGAAAAAGCTATTCCAAAGTTCTTCCTTTTCAATGAAGATATTCGTCGCAGTGAGTAAAGTAGAAGTATAAGAGAAGCAGATGATAATGAAGGTGATGAAGATGTGAGGGTTTTATCTAGTACTAGTAGTGATGATGGTGATGATGGGGATAATGATGACGGTGATGGCAATGATGGTGGTAATGGCAGCGGCGGTGATGATGATAATAATGGGGGCAATAATAGTACTGATGGAGGAACTTATAGTCTTGAAGGTCATATGTAAGGGTCGAGTTTGACATCAAGCCAAGATTATGGTGTAAAATATGTCCATGACTACAAATCACAGCTTGAGAGATTTACGAGTACTAGTACCGGTTTATCTACTTATCGCAGAGATGATTATGATGATGATTTTGTGCCTCATCACAATTCAATATGGAAATAACTATATTATCATGTATTTATGAATGTAGTTTGTGCAATTTATAATAATGTGTTTGTATTTTGATATATTTCTATCGACGATGCGTGTATATATTCTTTCACTTTATGTTTAGTGTGCTAAGTGATATGTTTTGAATATGAGATATATGAATGTTGATGTCTATATTTTTTTTAGATTTGTCGTGATTTTTTCAGAAAATATTAAGCTTTCTATATAGCGTTTTGCGCGTATCGCCTGAGATCGATCCGAGTCACCGAGACCGATCCGTCTCAGTGCCCGCCGAGTCGGCGGCTGAGACCGCGATTTTACACCATGCCTCACGAATCATTTCAGTCGGGTCAAGGTGGTGGTCGTGGCAGCAATAGTGGTATATCACGTCAGGACCATGGTGGTGGAGGTGGAGCGGGTCTCCATGACGGGTCGACTGTAAAAGATGATAGCTTGATTAAGGCACAGATAGTAGACATAAGCGCATCATTCCTGCTGAAGGAGTTGATATCAGGATCTCATGGGATGTCTAACTTGTCAATTATGAGAACAAGCCTCCTCAAAACTCTAAGGGAACCTGTGTGTCAAGCGTGTGACTTCCTTACAATCTCAGGGTGACTCATAACAATCACCTTACGGTCAACTGCAAAATTTTGCAGCATATCATATGGATATACAGAAAATTTATAGTTTTCATCGCAATTTGCTAACTGTCTAGTGATATCATCAGTATGTGTCACAGTCAAATACAATGCAGTAGGGACTCTAGACATAACTCTTAATGATGGGAAAAATATATATATGATACATAGGATGACACACATCAAACCCCTCTAATACTGATATATTGGACCTAAGCACAAATTCTAAGTAACCAGTAAAAGAAGAAACATCAAAATTATCTGCTGAATCTTGGCAAGGAACTCAGATGACTCACTATGAGATAACTCTACAGGAACGACCATAAACCCATATTCAACACATGGGAACTCGAATGATTTACTAGGCAATGTGGGTATGTTAGACTCAGCTATCTCATCCACGCTGTCACTAGTACTATTAGAAGACATGTTGACCTGATCACTAATCGGTGTACCAAAATCAACTAGTGTATCTTCGACAATGCTAGGATTCAGGAAGAATGCTGACATCCTCAATAACTTTCGAACCATTAACTTATCACTAGGCACAATTCTAGCATGTTGACTCTCCGAAGGGCATTGATAATCATAATGTACATATCCCTCACACTTGGAACACCGGGTTTTGGCATTGACTAATCCTTTGAAAGTCAAGTCTATCTTTAACGCATCATCAGAAGCCTCTTCAACAATGTCTAAATTATAAGAGCCAGTGATCGTAGCACGTCTTATTTTGGATCTTAAACTTTAAATAAACTTAGTTACGGTATAAGAACGGTGCTCTCTTACATCACAACGAAAGGTTAAATCCTCAAATTTTGCTATGTAATCTTGAACTGACATATCAACCTGATGGAGATTGTGTAACTAGTCTAAGAGACAATTCTTATGATATTCAGGAATGTACTTTTTCTTAAGTTTCTCTTTCATTTCTTCCTAAGGCTCTATGGTAACCCACGTCTCACGCAATTTCTCACTATCAAATCCCAGTAAACTCTAGCTGACTGTACGAGTTTGCTCCTAGCAAATAAGACTCTAGTCGCTTCGGAAAACCCATACAAATCAAAGTAGCATTCCATATCGGCTAGCCAGTCTCTAAAAATACTAGGATCATGGTAACAATCAAATATAGGATCTTCTAGCTTAATTCTACGCGATATTTTTTCTTTTCTAGCACATCGGTCATGAATACAGCTACTCTCATGGTCACCACTAGTACGCACCCAATATTGACTAGTCATGATGGTTACAAATACAAAATCAAGCAAACAAGCAGATGTAATGCAAATTTCTAGCTCAAATAAGACTATGCGTGCACTAAAATGAGGCAAATAATTTTTTTTAAAAGTTTCAATTCCTAAATGCGATACATGCAACCTTACAAATGATAAGAATAACAAACAATGATGTAACCTACTAGATAGAAGCAAGTGCAATTCAGCTACAACTTACTGCAATCCATTAGTATTTGCAAGTAATAGGCAATTGACAATTCAGTTTAAGTTAGATTTCACCTGAGAGATGAGTCGTTCACGCCAAACACATAATTCCTATAGGATTCCTCAAAGAAATGCCCACAACCAAGGGTTACTGAGAATCACAGGGATCTTAATGACCTGTGTAGTGGATACCAGTACGTAGATCTCGTCGCCAAGAACGCAGTGGCTCAAAGATCGCCTGAATCGGAGCCCGAATATGAAAATTACTGACAATGAAGAGGATGCACTAACGGCTCCGTCTGCACTTGAACCTAATACTGAAGCACGGGTGGGATCTACTGTAGCAAACGAGTTGGTAACTTAAACTCGTTTTCTTCTTTCTTTCTTTCTGAGTGTGGGTCGGCATAGTTGCTTTGGCGTGTCGGGTCTAATTTGAAGTAGGTTTGAGCACTTAAACCCAAAGGTGATTCGAGTCTTGTTCTCAACCCGGTTGTTGCAGCCCTGTTGAAGATGGCAAGGACGACGACGTGGCCTTGTCGACGAGGGAGGTCAGAGCGGTTATGGGAGGAAGGCGGCGACGGTGGTGGTCGGGTGACAACTCGGTGTCGAGCGGAGGCGCTCGGCGAGGCACGAGGCAGCAGTGAAGGAGAAGACAAAGGCCTGGCGGTTGGCACTCGGGCGGCGACGTCATGGTGGCGGCGTGATCGATGAAGCAGTAGCGTTGGAATTTGGTGATGCAGTCGAAGTCGGCAGGATGGCTGCAGATGGAAGGCGGCGGCGGCGGCGGAGCGGGATCTGAGTGTGAGGTAGAAGACACGGTGAGTTCTTGAGAGAGGTGAGTTCTGTCATGGTGGGGTTGAGGCGTGGTTGAGCGAGTAAAGGAAGAAGAGAAGAGTGGTGGTGGCTGGTCGCAGTCGAGGGAGAGGAGAGAGCGGTGGCGGGTGGTGCGGGGGTCTAGCAAGGAAGAAGAAGCAAACTTAGTCGATGAGATCTAGGCTCAATCTCGACGGCTTGGCAACGAGATTGGGGGTGGGGGATTGATGGAGTTGAGAGAGTTGCAGCGGCGACAGGGTGAGCGAGACATGGGCTTAGGGTATGGGGTGTTGTAGGTGAGAGGGGAAGAGAGGAAGAAGAGAGATGAATAGTAGAGATTGGGAATTTTGGGGCAATTTTGCTACAATATTTTTTTTTTGAGAAGAACAGATCTGGTTTTGTGATGGGTTGGATCTGGTTTTTTTAAAAAAAAAAAAAAAAAAGAGATCTAGGCTTTGAGACGATTAGGTTTCTTTTGGAAGAAAGAGAGCTATGGTTTGGATTTTTTATAATAGATCTAGGGTTTTCTTGGAGAAGTGAGATGAAGAATTTGAAGGGGATTGGAATCAAAGCTGTGATGCCAAACTAATGTAAAACGGAAGGATCACAATCACCTTTATTAAGAATTGAAAATTAGGGTTTTGAAAGAGGAATAGAAAAGAAAGATTAAGGTTTAAGAAAAAGATATAAGAAAACATGATAAATTTGGGTTTTGCACCCCTTGCACCACGGGCTTTGCATCCCTTACACCACGGGCTTCACACCCCAATTTCAAGAACTCAAGACTTGTGAAATTTAACTAAATTTTTTTTAATTCATCATTCTCTACTAATAAAAGAAGTTTGGGACCTATTTATAGGCTTTACACAAATTCAAAAAACACCACTAAGAAAACAACTAAACTTAAAAGTAGACTAAGACTTAAAAACTACTGGCAAACTGAGTGAAGTCCTCATTATGATACTTATAAACACCTCTCAGTGTAATCTGAAACCCATAAAATGGTTATTCAGTTTGTCATAGTGGAAAAATTCCGTGTGTTCGTAGCATGTTTCTACTTCTGTTCCCCGTGTTATCCTATATCTGTCAAATTTATCTCTGGCCATTTTATTATCTTGTTTCAGCTGTCATTGAGTTTAGGCTTTGGCTATGGCTTTGGCAAGTGTCTCATATGTCACTATTGGAATTTCGCAAGACTGGAAACATCCCAGCCTGTTTCTGCTTTATAATTCTTGTGCACACTGTCAGTTAGTGTGTGTTACAAAATGTGTATGTCTAACATTTACATTTTATAACAGAACACCGCATCTAGTTCTTTTATTCTGCCTTTCAATGTGGAGATACAGGAAAATTTTACCTTTTGTGAAAGTTGTAGTGTTGACCGCCTAAGGAAATGCTTGAATGTAATGTGCTTTATTGAGCAAAATCTGGAAACTATTTTAGAAGGTGACATGATTTGTGACATGAGAGATCTTACCATCAATATATTTGCTGCAGCTGCAATTTTCTGAACTTTGCTCGAAATGTGCGCTGTTTAGAGTGCAAAGCAGATGGGCCGAAGAGAGTAGAATTCAGCAGTGCAGAAATGAAGTTAGGGGATTGGACTTGTCCAAAGTAATTCTCCTTTCACGGAAATTTACTTCCATTCTGCTAGCAGAGGTTAGTACCATATTGACAGGGAACAACACAGTAATTTTTTTCATCTATCTCAACAGGTGTGAATTTATGAACTTTGCCCGCAACAAGAATTGTTTCCGCTGCAATGAATTACGGCCCAAGAGAGAACTAAATCCTGGGGAATGGGAATGCCCCAGGTGAGTCTTCTGCTCTACCCTGCTTTCCTTCCTCTATTGTTTGCTCCATCTTTCTGTTTTGGTGCAATCTTCTGACATGTAAACTAACCTTGCACAACTGCTGTTTCCTGTTTTATAGATGTGATTTTGTGAATTTAGAAGAAACACGGTCTGCAAGAAATGTAATTGTGAGCGCCCTGCTGATGTCAAGGCCAGTGGATGGGATGATCATGCATGGAGAAATCCCAGAATCACCAAAGACAATAACAAAGTTCTAGATTTTGGAGATGATGAGAATGAAGACGAAGAACCAGATTATGGTGATGAACGCAGATGATGTATTGGCGCTTCAGGATTTGGATAGCACATTTGTAGGGAACCAAGAAGAGGGCAGCACCAGGTGATAGCAGGTTAACCTTGATCGGGAAACAGGATAATCCTTTCCGGTTGCCTGTTGTACTCATGACTGAAGTGTTGGTAAATGACTTTTTGCAATAGATTTGCAATTTTGATTCGTTTGTTTGTAACAGAATAGCAAATGGTATTGTCTGCTTTATAATTATTTCTTTTCTTAAGCTCAACTAGAGCAGCCAAATTTGGTAGTGTCTAGTTCCTGCATGCAGATTAGCTTTTGTGAAACTCTACTAAGACTTCTTATTTATTATGGATGATGTGTCATCAGAAGTCGATTGCTCTTATGCTGAGATAACTGCAAGAACAAGATGTTGAACGTGAGATAGCTGATTGAGAAATGTTTGATGAAGCAGCCAACAATACAGAGGAGTCAAAAGTTCTGCGCATATATGGGATGCTGAAGAGAACCCATACAAGTTTCAAGGAAATTTCTGATGTAACCTCCGAGCAAACATGGGACAGTTACTGTTTTCTGAGTCCAGCACGTAAAAGAGTTACAATGTTAATGTCTTGTCACAGAGAAGATCGGGAAATCAACAGTATCTTCATTGAGGCGGCCGCCGCCGCCACCTCCTCCTCCTTTTCTTCTTGGAGACTCCGCGAGTATGATGCGTACCTTGCCGGAAGCGTTGCCGGAATTCGCCCAAGTCGCCGATCATCCACCATCTCGACCTGTGCAATTGGAAGAAGAAGAAGAAAGGAGAACAGGCAGCACCAGAAAATAGAAAGAATTGGGGAAAAAAGGATTTTATTCTTCAAGAATTTGAGCTCAGACGAGCTCTCCTTCTTGCAGTGAGCTCAGTGAGCTCTCGAAGTCCCTTTTAGGGCACAAATCCAATTGATCGATGCCTAAAACAGAAGGATTCGGGCCTTTAAATCCCCCTCAGGTCTCGGGTTGGGCCGGCCAAATGGTTTGGGTTACCTAATTAACCCAAACCCGGCCCATTACAATTTAATGAAAAGAAAAGATGAGTGAGCTCAGAATTCTCCTCACAGCCCTTAAACCAAACCCGGTCCATTACAATCCAAGCGTAGAAGAAGAGGATAGCTCAGAATTTCATCACAGCCCATTACAAATCCAGCAAAGGAGAAGGAGTGAGCTCAGGATATCATCATAGCTCAATCAGGAAGCAACAGGGGAAGCAACAGGATCTCTGAAGAACAGGGGAAACTCACCAGGAACTCAACAGGGAGCTCAGAACAGGGTCATCATCGCTCTGGAGGACAGGGAAACCATCAGGGAGCTCTGGAAGACAAAGGAGAGCTCAGGATCTCATCATACTATATCAAAGCTCGCCCCTTAAAATCGACCTTGTCCTCAAGGTCAATCTAAAGTATCCCAACCCCACACTGGCTCATCCTCCTCATAACAGCAAAGTGGACATGGTCGTGGGTCTCAAAAACTTGTCCTTGTTAGATGGTCCTTCAAACTTGTCAAAATCAAGCATTCCTGGTGAATGGAGCAAGTGCTTTGAGACTCCCATTATTGCCATACTATCATCTAGCTGCTGTTTCATCAAATTGCACAATGAAGGACACTCATGCTATTGCACTCCCTTGCCTTTGTAAGACAAAGCTAAAGTCACCCATCCATCTTCTATTTTGTCAAGTTGAGAATCCTCCAGCATTGCTTATGCACCATCACCTGGTTCAGTGGCCTGGATCCTTTCATTAACACAACTCACTATCACTTTCCTTTTTTCCTTTCTCAAGGAATCAGTTTATCTGATATTACATTAGAAACAAGTCCAAGCATCATGACAAGTAGGAGCATTCGGGAAAAATTAAACTGCCACGCAAAAATAGGATGAATGCCATGTTAACAGCCTGTTAGTTTCACTTCACCTTCAGTAATTGCCTCAGACTTCACAGCATCAAAATTTGCTTCTCTGAAGGTGAAATTCTCCTCATATGTCACCCTTACAGTGATAATGAAAACCACACCAAAAAATGAATCCACCTCCAGGGTCAAATACCTGCACCTTCTTATCCACAACTGAAGAATCAGCTGGCTGGGAAGATTTGGCCCGTGCAGTATATATCATCAAAGTTGGATATAAGGCATTCAAAGCTAAAATCATCTTCTTCCAATTCCTTATAAGTTCTGTATCTATTACACACTTCTTCATGGCCAGAGTTGATTTTCCCAGGGTAACAGAAATCCAAACACACAATGCCCTGCCCTGTATAACTTTGTCAGACTGCTTATTTGCAGCTACTGTAAACTCATCCCCAACTGCCATGTCTTCCTCAGATGCAACAGCAGCAACCACAGTACCAGCAACCGCGTGGATTTCTTCAGCATCCCAACCCTCTTCCCTGAACTTGCACAGGCTCTCAGTTGCAACCTTAGTTTTATCAAAAAAGTTTTCCATGGTCTCGTCTTCATCATCATTTTCAATCAACACCATGTCCTTCTCCACTTCATTATTATCATTATAGTCTTCAAGAGCTGCACAAAGTTCAGCAAGAATGACAGACTTCGGCTTGTCTTCTTTCTTGCATCGAACACCTTCTTCAATGATCACTTCCACAACACTGTCAACACCGACGTCACCACTTACGTCCTCTTCTCGCTCCTCAGAGTCAGACTCCTCTACTGAAATATCCCCATCCTCATACTCACTGTCTTCATCATCACTGACCCACACTTCCTCGTTCTTCTCCCCATCATTATCTACTGCATCCCAGTTCGTTGTGGAATTAAATTTGGAAGCGGGGTTTTGATCAGTTTTCATACCTCGAAAACTTGATTGAGTAGGATGCGGGGTGGCAGGAGGTCTTTGATCCATCTTTGCTGATTCTGCAGCTCTTTGTGCAACATCCTCGTGACGCCACCTCTTAATCATCTCACGCATTTCGTCTAGGATTCCAATTGCCTTCTCCCTGGTGACCTGGAAATGGCGATCTTCAACACATGTACCATCTTTCCTCTGATCAGCCGGAGAGCGAGGTCCAACTCCAACTTCTTGAACCAAATCACCATTACTGTTGCAGAATCTTGCAGCACGGAACAAGTGGACAGATCTCAACATGGATTCTACTTGGTGCCGAGCCCCGGATCGGAGTTCTGCTTCCCAAGGCTTCATCTCCTTCCGTGAGTCAGAGCTCCAGTTGCCATTGTAACACTGACCTCGGATTCGAGGTCTAGACTCTCCTTCCATATCGACGAAGTGGAAGACGTCGGGCTCCCATGAATCAGATCGCCATGGATGGTTAGTTCTGCTCCGATTGCTAGACCCGAGAGTAGATCGCCATGGATTGAACTCGCCTCCAGGAAAGTCGTTGCGAGGTGCAGCGATGCTGAGCTCTGATACCATTGATGCGTACCTTGCCGGAAGCGTTGCCGGAATTCGCCCAAGTCGCCGATCATCCACCATCTCGACCTGTGCAATTGAAAGAAGAAGAAGAAAGGAGAACAGGCAGCACCAGAAAATAGAAAGAATTGGGGAAAAAGGATTTTATTCTTCAAGAATTTGAGCTCAGACGAGCTCTCCTTCTTGCAGTGAGCTCAGTGAGCTCTCGAAGTCCCTTTTAGGGCACAAATCCAATTGATCGATGCCTAAAACAGAAGGATTCGGGCCTTTAAATCCCCCTCAGGTCTCGGGTTGGGCCGGCCAAATGGTTTGGGTTACCTAATTAACCCAAACCAGGCCCATTACAATTTAATGAAAAGAAAAGATGAGTGAGCTCAGAATTCTCCTCACAGCCCTTAAACCAAACCCGGTCCATTACAATCCAAGCGTAGAAGAAGAGGATAGCTCAGAATTTTATCACAGCCCATTACAAATCCAGCAAAGGAGAAGGAGTGAGCTCAGGATATCATCATAGCTCAATCAGGAAGCAACAGGGGAAGCAACAAGATCTCTGAAGAACAAGGGAACTCACCAGGAACTCAACAGGGAGCTCAGAACAGGGTCATCATCGCTCTGGAGGACAGGGAAACCCATCAGGGAGCTCTGGAAGACAAAGGAGAGCTCAGGATCTCATCATACTATATCAGAGTAGTCATCCAATATTTGGTTAGAGGAGAAAAAGGGCAGCTAGGCAACTGTTGATATTCACAGCGACACAGGTGAAGTATGTTCTTAGGCTCAGCAACTCAAACCAACGTATTCCTTCCCGTTTAGTTTTAGATATGAGCATCATAAACGATACAGAAGAAAATAGTGGTATCGACAGCGCTAAAAGTTAAACAGAGAATTTAGCCAGCTGAATAATCACACAGGCTAAAAGCATACACAACGCAAGAGACATAAAATTAACAGTATAGAGAGGATCAAAATCTAATAAATAGAGTTTTTTTAACTCTTTTGGAGAGAGATGAGATTGAGGAAGCAAGAAGGCAGCAGGGCATCAAAACGGTCGACCGCCTGGTCGACTGACGCGCAAACATGTGCACGTTGGGGATTGCCGGTCGGCCGGCCCACTCTCTTGCATTTAACAGAGAGTAGAGAATGTCAGTCGGTCGACCCACCCTCTGGCGTTTAACAGAGAGTGGGGGGTGCTTGCGCTGGTCGACCGCCCGGTCGACCATACCTCAGGTTTTGGCAGCAGCTGTGTCCCTCTCCTCTTGGCTATAAAAGAGGATGTGTGTTCATTGAATTGGAGATGAGAAAAAGTGTGTAAATTATCTTCCTCTTGTAAAGTGAGCTAATCATCAATAGATCTCTCTCTATTCTGTCTCGGGGATGTAGGCAATCTTGTCAAGCCTCATTAATTCTTGTGTCTTCTTCTTGGCTGGTTGTTTGTGATTTAGGATTTGTTCTTAGCCATCTTCAGGTTCCTACCAGTGGCATCGGAGCTCTAGACTACACTTGGGGCTGTTTAGTGGAGTGGATCTTAATTTGGAGCTTGGTTTTTATAAATCTGAAGCTTTGATGTGGATAAAAATCAGAGTTTTATTGTGTTAAATTTCATCTTCTATTTTTTGGTGGAGAGAGAGAAGAGTTTCAATTGGAGGCAAAAATTATATGTTTATCTTGTAAATCTATTCCATAGTTGTTTTTTACTTGCTTGGTTGTGATAATTTGGAGAAGAAATGGCTGAAGAAACATCCGATGGTAGTGGTTCTTTTGTTGTAAAGAATATAAAAAATATTCATCGCTTAAAAATTGATGTAGTGAAATTTGATGGAACAAACAACTTTGGATTATAGAGATGCGAAATTTTAGATACGTTGAATGCGCAGAATTTAAAAAACTCTCTTAAGTTGTAAGAGAAACCAACAGAAATGAAAGAGAAGACTTGAAAGAAAATGAACAGAATGGCGTGTGGAGTTATTAGTTATTTTTTATCATAAGATGTAAAGTATGATGTGATGAATGAGACTTCGGTGAAAAAGATTTGGGAGACTCACGAACAAATACTTGATGAAGAGTATCAAGAACCACTTGCATTTGAAGATGAGACTTTATCATCTTCAGTTGAAGATGGGAGTTTGTATTAGTGATCACATCAACACTTACATGAAGCTTCTCGCGGATTTAGCGAATATGGATGTAGTGATCGATGATGAAGAGAAATCCTTGATATTGTTGAGTTCTCTTCCTGATGAGGGATATGAGACCTTTGTACTCACCTTAATAAATGAGAGAACATCACTTAGCTATGTTGAGATTACTATCACTCTTGTGAATCTCGAATTGAGACAAAAGAAAAAAAACGTCCTTGCACATCGGTGGAGGTATTGACTGTGAGAGGAAAGAGTCTAAACGAAAGAGGAGGAAATCATGGTAGTTCAAAATCGAGGTCAAGATTTGGCAACCATAGTTTGACTCAAGATCAATGTGCATTTTACAAATAGAATGTACATTGAAAGAAAGATTGTCTAGAGCTCAAAAAGAAGAATAAAGTAAAGGAGAAGTCAGTTAAATCATCAGAGGTGAATATCGCCAAGTCAGATGAAAATGAATCTGATTCTTCTGCTTTCTCGGTCTCTATTACACCATTTATATGCTACTCAGATGCGTCAAAGTGGTTATAAGATATGGAGACAACCTATCACATATATCCCACAAGAAAATGATTTTCTAGTTAGAAAAGCTGGATAGTGGCATGGTATTTCATGAGAAATGATGCAACACAGCATGCAAAATGGTTGGGATAGGTACTGCTCGGATCAAGATATTTGATGGCACGATTAGAGACTTGATAGATGTGAGGTATGTTCCCCGATAACGAAGAACATTATCTCAGTTGGAGTGTGAAGTCAAAATGGCTCAAGGTGACTATGACAGATAATATTCTCAAGATCACGAAGGGGCGCCTATTGTTATGATGAAGGTTGTCAGAGACATAAACTTATATTACTTGAAGGGTAGTATAGTCACAGGTGCTTTGATAGCTTCAGTTGACTCGGATGATGATGCTATCAAGTTGTGGCACATTAGATTTGGTCACACGGGTGAGAAGTCCATGCAAACCTTGACAAAGTAAGGCTTATTGAAGGGTGATAAAACCTGCAAATTAAAATTCTGTGAGCTTTGTGCATTGAACAAGAAAATCAAGCTGAAGTTTGTCATCGCTATTCACCGTACTAAAGGAATTCTTGATTATGTGTATACAGATTTTTTGGGTGTCTCTAAGAATGCATCTCTTGGAAGAAAAACACTAATTTGTCTTTTTCGTTGATGACTATTTTTGATGCAATTTGTTGTACATCATGACTCATAAGAGTGAAGTTCTAGATATCTTTGTAGAGTGGAGAAGAAGAATGGAGTTGCAGACATGCAGGAAGACCAAGATACTCAGGTCAGATAATGAAGGAGAGTATAAGTGTGATCTTTTCTACAATTGTGTCGAGATGAAGGTATTGAAAGACTCTTCACAGTTCGAGAGACTCCACAATAGAATGGGTGGCAGAAAGATTCAACCGTACTTTGCTGGAGAACATACGGTGCTTGTTATCTACCAGTGGGCTGAATATGACATTTTGGGCAGAAGCAATGACTTATGCAAGCCATCTCATCAATAGGTTTCCATCGTCTACGATAGGGGAAAAAACTCTAATGAAGATGTGATCGGACAAGACTGCTTCAGATTATGATATATTTTTTTAGTTGTCCAGCTTATTATCATATGAGTGATGGGAAGTTAGAGCCTCGAGAAAGAATGGCCATATTTTAGGGTTCAAAAGAGGAGTGAAAGGTTATAAGGTGTGGAACTCTGAAGACAAGAAGATAGTTCTTAGCAGAGATGTCAATTTTGATGAGTTTTCTATGGTGAAGAGTGGCCAACCAAAGGAATATCGCAGTGAGTGGAGAGTGATGCATCTCCACCAGCTCCAGATAGTTCTGTATCATTTAGGGTGCCATACGTTGTGACACAGTATGAGCATCATGTACAAAAAAAAAAAGATACGAAGGCTGTTATTGAGGATCCTGAGCTAAAGGGTTAGGTTCAGGATTCTATTGCAGCACACAAACTCAAAAGGAATATACGAAAATCGACATGGTTTTCTGATATGGTGGTGGCCTATGCACATCCCATGGAGGTCGTGAAAGATAGTTTTCCATCTTCATTTAGAGAAATAGAGTTAGGCTCTGAGTCCGAGTTGAGGAGGAATGCTATGGTGAAGAAAATTGAGTCTCTTCATGTAAAGGACAATTAAAAACTTGATGAGTTGCCCAAAGAGAAGAAGGCCATTGAATGCAAATGGGTTTTTGTGAAGAAAGATGGATCTCCAGGTGCTACTGTGCGTTACAAGGCAATATTGATAGCCAGTGGTTATGCTCAGAGGGAGGGTATTAATTACAACGAGGTATTCTCATATATTGCGAAGCACTCTTTCATTTGTATACTGTTGAGACTTGTAGCACATTTGATTATGAGCTGGAACTTGATGTGAAGACCGCTTTTCTGCATAGCGATCTCGAGGAAGAGATCTACATGACTCAACCGTTGTGATTTAGAGCTGCTGGGAAGGAGAAACTTGTTTGTAAACTTCAGAAGTCATTTTATGAACTGAAGCAGTCACCTAGACAGGTGATATAAGCGCTTCGATAAGTTTATGATTAGCTGTGCATACACCAGGAGTTTATATGACCCATGCATTTATTTTCACAAGGTACCGAGTGGTGAATATATCTATCTACGTTTGTATATAGATATTTTTATAGCTTCTACTAACAGATCGTCGATTAATAAGTTGAAAGTTCGACTATCATCTGAGTTTGAGATGAAGGATTTGGGATAGGCAAAGAGAATATTGGGTATGGAGATTGAGAGAGACAAGGTGAAGGGGAAGGTGAGTTTGACTCAGAAAGCATACTTGCAGAAGGTTCTACAAAAGTTCGATGTTAGGTGTGAAACCAAGTCTGTGAGTGGTCCTTTGTCCTCTTATTTCAAACTTTCAGCTAATATGTCTCTGAAGACTATTGATAAACGTGAGTATATGTCTCATGTTTCATATGTCTATCCAGTAGGTAGTCTTATGTATGTTATGGTGTACATGAGGTAAAATTTATCACGGGCCGTGAATAAGGTATTAAGATACATGCATGATCCCTGTAAAGGTCATTGGAAGGCCGTGAGATGGATTCTGCGGTATATCAAAGATACTGTAGATGTTGGGTTAGTTTTTGAGAAAGATGATCATAGTAAGCAAGAGTACACATGTTATGTGGACTCATATTATACTGGGGATCTTGACAAGCGCCGATCAACTACATGGTATATTTTTATTGTGGATATTGATCACAAATTAAAATCAGGAGAAACCCCTTTTGTCAAGCATGACTAATATTAGAATATCTGTTCCAGAGAAACATATTAAAAGATAATTAAGGATAAACAAGATCTGTTCCTTATCCTTTTTCCTATTAACAGTAGAAATACATGGGCATGCCATTTATTTTGGCTCTTTAACTTGTCATGTGCCTTGGTGATTATTGCTAGACTAATGGAATAGTTACCAAAATGTGAATGAAAAATGAAAAAAAAAAATCAGAATATACACACCCTTCTCTCTTTTTCTCTTTTTCTCTCTCCTTTTCCCTCATTGATGATAAAATCAATGAATCAATTTCAATGATAAAATCCCATTCGCACAGGCACAGGCACCCCAAACATCTTGATCCACTCCCCAGCCTGAATAAAATTGGCCAGCGTGAAGGGCTCGGCATCTTCCCGCGTGATCTGCCTGACCCCGGGCCACTTGACTCGAGCCTTGAATTCAGACCCGGGTCCAGTGTTCTGGTACTCAGCGTAGGCCAGTGTCTTGAGCCCAAACTCCCCTTCCCATGGCATGTACCCTTCAGGCTGGATCAGGTCCCCAATCTCAGTCTCCATGATCAGCGTCCGCGAGAACTCCTTCCACGGCCGGCCGAGGTACGACTTGAACTTCTTGACGACGGGCTTGAGCGCCGGGTCGGGCACAATCTTGCATCGATGGATGACGAATCCGGTGTTCTCGTGGCGGTCGGTACGGCCCTGGGCGGTGACGATGTTCTGCTGGTTGTCGAGGGGGCGGCGGACGACGATGACGCAGTTCTGGAAGACGGCGGAGGCGTCGCCGAAGATGAAGTCGACGGTGCCGGAGATGACGCAGGCGCGGTAGAACTGGCGGTGGGTCTGGGCGTAGAGGGTGTCCTGGTAGCCCTCCATGTTGCAGTTGAGGAAGACGGCGCGGTCTGATTGGACGCGGAGGGCGACCGCCTGGTGCTTGATGGCGCCGGCGGTGTTCCGGAAGGTCAGACGCATGGCCATGAACCCTCGCCCACCGCAGCTGCCACAAACATAGTGTCGTGTTAGTAACAAAATAAGTGTTACAAACAAGTTGCCTTGTAATGTCTACTGCATTGCATTGGTAAAATCTCTTTACAGTGTTATTAAAAAAAATGTGAACCTATGTGTACATACACTCAAATTAAAATTAGGGGAATTTTTTTGGCAAAATAAAATAAAACATTACATGTGGCTGTCTGAGATTCGAGCTCAGGTCGGCCACAACGTATTCTTTTTCTCATTGAAGGTTGTAGGGGAAAACAATTCTGTTCTCATTTATATTTCCACCACGCTAACATTAATTACATTAAAATTCTTTTTTTAATTTATTTTAATGACTTTGTTAATATGATTTTACTATAATCCAACTTGATTACACAACTTCCAAATAAACTTAATAAGGGACAGAATTAATTAAAAAAAAAAAATCTAATAATAAAAAATTGTGCATGCAATTAACTTACCGAATGTCGCGGTCTGAAAAGTTCTAGTGCCGTCGACAAAGTTTTTGTTCCCCGTCACGATTGTGTTCGCAGGGTTATCTCCATAGATTGTTACATTCTTCATTTGGCTCGTCACCATTACGGACTCATGGTACTCTCCTGGCTTAACATAGATCACATACCTAAATATATAAAAAAAAAAATCACATTAATACATTTTTTTTATTTCCATCAGCAGCAAGATTTACATTAATTACTTGTCTTAATTACACCCACTAATCAATTTCAATTCAAGTTCTAACATGAGAAATGCGAGCATGCTTCATTTTTCTTGGGTCCATTTTATTCCATAATGTGGAAACTGAGCATCTAGCATATAGAAAAACCTTTAACGTTCAATTTCCTTCACTTTGTTTCCTTTCTTTCTGTAGTTAAATTGATAACTATGTTAAATTTTAATCGTTCATTATCAGAAATATACTTATCTATTTCAAAATGCTTTCAATGTTTCTTCTTCTTCAAAACCCAATTCTTTTCCTTTATCACCCCAAATCCCTCCCAATAAAAAAAAAAAACTAGAATTTAGTTATCGATTTAACAATGGATGAATAATTAGAAAATATTACATGTACGAACTCACCTCCCATGGTATGCTTTTGGTATGTGAGCAAGCGCGGCCGAAATGGTCTTGAACTGCCCACTCCCATCCTTGGCCACCGTCACGTTCGGCTTCGGCTTGAACCCGTTCACCCCTTCCTTGAGCGCCCTCCGCTCCCCCTCTGGCATCCACGTCGGCATCTCATCCGCCCCCGCCCCGTCCTCCTCCTCCTCCTCCTCATCCTCCTCCTCCAGCAGCCGCCTCTTACTAATAATCCCCTCCACGTTCAACATCGCCAGGAACTTCGCTGCCTTTCCGACAATGGCCAGCGCATTGCTCGTCAGCTCCCTCGCCTGCTTCATCCCTTCAACCAACTTCTTCTTCATGTCCCCTTCGGGAAACCCATCGATGCACGTCTGCTGGTACGACATCACGGCGCTGAGCCACGTCCGTATATCATTGGCCCGGTCGACGAGGTGGTCGCCCCCCTTGCCCACGATCACGTTCAAAGATGACCTGATTAAGAATAGTATTAGATTTAGGTTATATAATATTAATTGTATTAGAATTATATGTTTTCTTATTGTTAAATGCCTTATATATATTCAAACATTATCCTCGTCAATAATAATTCAATTCATTTCATCTAAAATTCAAGTTTCATGATACAAGAGCATCGACCTGAGCTCGTCCTTGGAGTCGATGAACAGCTGCCTGCAGTCTGCGATGGCGCCGGTTACACGGTGTCATTGGAGTGGTGACTGACGTTCTGGGTGCGGTTGAAGGCGGCGCCTATCTCGTCAAAGACGACGGAGATGGCGGCCTTGACTAGGTCCTGGGGGTCGGGGTTGTCGGACTTGACCGCCTTGGAGAGGCTGGACTCGCAGGTGTGCTTGTAGTCCGTGGAGGTGCAAGCCATCTCGATGGATTTCGAGGAGGTGTGGGACGGGGCCGGAGGAGGCCGTGACGTCGTCATCGGCGGAGTTGGAGATGGTGGCGATGACGGCGGCTACAACTGCGATGAGGAGGAGCGAGGCGCCGCTGCCGATGACGAGCTGCTTCTTGCGGCTGCGCTTCAGCTCGGCCTCGCGGATCTCGGCGATGGCGGCCTGGGAGTCCGGAGCTAACATTGTGTTTGTTTGTGTTATAGTTGCTAGCGGTGGTAGTTGGTGTGGTTGGCGGTGATGGTCCTTTCCTCCTCTCCTCTTCCCTAGTTCTTGGGTGGTGATCGAGAAGCTCGAGTTCGAGAGGCAGAGAGAGAGAGGAGAGGAGAGTTGTTTGTGCTTTTTTTGTTGTGTTAATATTTGTTGGCTGTTGATTAAGGGGATGTAAGGGAAGAGGGAGGGGAGGGGAGGGCTTTAAGGAGGGAGGGGAGGTTGCGTGTTAAAGTTGGTTGAAACAATTGGTTGCCCTAATTTGGCGCCAAGAGTTTTGCTATTAGGAGGCAATTGAATTTTGATTTTAGGATCGACTAATTAGGGTGATTTAAATTGATTGATTACAGATTAATTAAGAAAGACTATATATAGGGGCTGTTTGTTTCGTTGTTAAAGTCGTAAAACTCTGTAATTCGTAAATGACTTACAATTAAATTACAACTACGGCGTTTGTTTGGACCATAATTCGTAAAAACACTTACGCAATCTAATTACCACTCACTTGCAACCCAATTATCACCCACTTACAGCCCACTTACAGTTTATTTTGTGATCATGCAAATTTGTATTATTTTCTTATGCTAATATTAATTTTTTTAATATTTAACATTTTTAGTATTTATTTGCAATATTAAAATTTTTAAATCACCAAATAGTAAATTTTGTGGTCAACTTTTTCACTTACGACTTACATATTATGACAACCAAACACCATAAAACAAAATACACTTTCCTACTTACAATTTTATATTACCAACCAAACACCATAAAATTTACATGGATATAACTCATTTACAACTGTAAAAGACTTTACCAATTACGACTTACGAATTACGGTCGATTACGACAACGAAACAGACTCATAGTGTAACGCCCCGGCCCCGCGGGTAGGGGGACGTTACTGCGACGTACATATGTAGGACGAAAATACCCTGAATGTGTACGCTAAGCATCAATGCATGCTAGAATTTTAGTACAAAAGTACAGTGGTAATATACATTCCAATATAAAAATATAAGTACTCGGTGCATAGAGCACGATCTAATAATACATGAATATTACATCACCAGTAGGTGTAAAAGTATAATATACAAAGTGTTGTACAAAATACAAAGCTGAGAGATGCTTATGAGCTGCAAAAGGGGATCTCGAGAGCCAGATAAGAGGAGGCAGGAAGGAAAGAGCTACAACTGATCCAATCATTAAAAGTACACCTAGAGGGGGGTGAATAGGTGTACTGCTAATGTAATGAACTAAATGTGGAATTAAAAAACTTAATAGCAACTATACTTAATGCAACCAACGAGTGTAGCCGAATTCCCGGTAAACGGCTCTGGACTGACTCCTCTTGATTCCTCTGAATAAGAGTTGAGGTGCTATATGAAGCTCTCGTGGTTAAGCACAAGTGAGGCACACACAAACAACACAAGCATATATATGATATGGCGATATGATACAATGCTCAAAGTAATAGAGAGAGTAAGAGTCAATGGATCAAACGCAAACAACGAGATTTGTTTCGAGATTCGAGCACACAGCTCTACGTCCCCGCCTTCACACAGAGGGATTTCCAATCTATTGTCCACATAGGACTCCCACACAGGGAACCTCCACTGAGGATTTTGGGTCAATACAATAACCAGGAGTACACAACTCCTCTCTCAATTACAAACACAACCTCTCACTAGAGGCTAGGCACAAAGCCACCAATATCAACCTCACAAATGAGGGATAGGCACAAAGCCAATACAACCAATCAACCTCTCACTAGAGGGATAAGGCACAAAGCCATTACTCCAAAATCAACCTCTACCCAAGAGGGATAGCACAAAGTAGGAGGGTTTACAAATTAGTGATTAAAAGACTACAAACCAATTCTTTTTCACAAAAACAAAGATCCTATAGAGAGGATAGAATGATAAGCTCAAGTGTGGAAAATAAAGAGTTTGGAAATCAAAAACTCAAAGAAAACTATTAGGAAAAACAACTAGGATAAGATTAAAATGAAGATCAAAAACCAATCCTAAAGTTTCTCCTTTTTCTTGAATTTTTCAACCCTTTAAAACAAATAAAGATGAATCCTTTTGGCTCTAAAAACACTTTTAATAACTTGTATAAAACACTTGTAGATAGGTGAATTTTTGCTCTTAAAAATCTTAACCAAAACCCCCTACAAATGGGGTATTTATAAGCCCCATGAAAAACTAGCCGTTGGGGCTATTTTTCAGCCCTGGCGGCTGACGGTCGACCGGCCCGGTCGACCGCCAACGGTCAAAAATTTGACCGTTGGAGCTTTTTGGTCGACCGTCCGGTCGACCGTGCCAATCCAGAGAGCAATTGCTCTCTGGCCGGTCGACCGCTCGGTCGACCGTGGCAAGCCTCACGGTCAACCGCCCTCACTTGAGAGTGGGGTACTTGCAGTCGGTCTACCGTTCGGTCGACCGGCCCAAGTGGCTGGCCAACGTGCACGTTTTGTGCACGTTGGTCGACCGGTCCGGTCGACCGGTCCGGTCGACCGTTAGAGCCTGGCAGGGCATATTACAGGACTTGAAACTTGGGTTTTTAATGTTCTATAAAATCTCATAAAAACTCTAAAAATCCACAAAAATCAGTTCTTATATTATCTTTGATATACAAACATGTGTGAAAAATTTTAACACATATTTCAAACTATTTGAACCATTTTTGTGACTTACAAATTTTACCGAAAACCAAAAAATGTATTTACTAAAACTTGGATTTTTGAATTGAAAATTCGTTTTGTCCAAAACTCATCCAAATACAAAAACATGATATTTAAACAACTTTTAGGCATGTAGTATATGGATATAATCCAATATACATATAAAGATATATATCAATGTTTTTTGATATTAAATCTGAAATATGTTTTGTTAAAACACACAACTCCAAATACATGAATAGGCATATCAAAATAAGTTTGTCTAAGATATGAAGCATACATATATATAGAACAAATCTAATATACATTAAACCATGTAAACTTGTATTGATACTATATATTCATGAAAACTAAGATCGGTTAAACCAATAACCGAAAACCAATAAACATGAAAACTTAAATAAGTGTGTGTGTTGTGAATTTGAGCGTATCACACTATATAAGTCTTTACAAATAGATCTAAAATATAAACTAAACTATGTATCGAAGTCTTCTTGACAAACTCCGTCTTTAAGCCGACTCGATCCAAACCGTGATCCACCGAGCTTGACTCCAACGAGTGCTATGAACATCGACGCTCGGGCACTTGAATCACCATGTGAGAAGCTCCAAAACTCTTTTGTTGAAGCTAATCACCTACTAATATCTTGGTTAAGTATCTGAAACTAAACATCACAAGAATATTAGTAAACATAACTACATGAGTTAATCATCATCAAAACTAGAGTGGAAGGCCTCTGAGCCAACAATCATTCCACAAGAAAAGCCCGATCCATAGTAAAGGGGTCCACTACGATCCAAGCTACAAAATCTAAACATGTGGGTTTAGGGTTGTCAGAAAGTAACCCAATGAGTATGCAAAATGAAGCCAAGTGGCATGTACAGACATGCACGCATGTACATCATTATAATGACGTGATTCAGACATGTAAATACAAGTCAAAAGTAAGAAAATAGTAAACTTAATACCATAGTAAAGAAATGATAACACGCAAGAGGCGAGCAAGGTAAAGTAATTATACAATAATACTAATCAGTATCACCTATTATTTTAATCATTCCCCCCAATGTCTCATACCACTGGCAGTCTGTACTGAAGTTCGCACGCCAAAAGAACTCATCCGAACTTTGATATGCGGATACCATTATCTGAACGAGGAGTGATTAAATAACACCAGCTCTTGATATTATCATTGTTTGGTTAATTAAGTTGCATTGTGAATAGGGTAATGTATCATGCCACAAGTTATTTAAGCATAGATTAATCATAACAAGGCTAAGTAATAGGAAGTCAGTGTTAAATCTAGTAGCATGTAATCAGTTTATTATAATATTATTTTTATTAAGACTCGTCCGACTCGCATGTCTATGTATGTATTCCTGCGTCCCAGCACACATACATCCACATATGAGTAAAAGGAGTTTGGTTATTAAAAACTGATAAAGAAATCAACTATCCATGCTTAAATTGGGCTTTGTGCATGCCCAGGACAACGACCTAATGAGTATTCGGCATTGAGCCGGAAACGGCTGCTAAGCCGAAGGGTCTTATTTGTATGCCCTGAAAGGAATAGAATTTGGGGAGGGTTTCCAGTACATCCAACCAGAACACCCGATGGCCCTCAGATTGAATCAAAGTTTAGGTGCACAATATTTAATCCATTATAAGCACGTACACATATTGATTCCATCAGTTTTCCAAAATCGGTGTAAGTTGTATTTTTATTACAGATTATATTTATGATAATCTATTTACGGGAATTAACATGAGTATTATAACAGGCGAGTATACATGATACAAGAGTAAATAAAAGTACATGATTGCTTGGAGTTAAACGTGATAATACTTATTAAGTTCCTGTAATGTGATAATCATGAGTTAGGAAAGTCAAGTGTTAAGTAAATAACATGTCAGGTGATTAACAGGTCATGAAACATGATACCGGGTGAAGTGGAAAAATACAAGCAAGTACAGGGTCATAGCATCTAGTAAGTGTCGGGTTATGCAGTATGGTACAAGGAAACAATAAAATAAATATTTCAAACTCTTCATAATCATAATATTAGTAATAATTAATTATGCTAATAATATCCAAGTGGGGCTAGTTAAGCTGGAGCGAGGCTAGGCCGTCTCAGCATAACGCTTGGTACACGGAGGAGCTTGGCTCCTGGTGGATCTTGTTGGCCCAAAGGCCTTCCACTCTAGTTTTGATGATGATTAACTCATGTAGTTATGTGTACTAATAATCTTGCAATGTTTAAGTTTCAGATATTTAACAAGATATTAGTTGGTGAAAGCTTCCACACATCTTTCACATGTTAATTCAAGAGCCCGCGCATCAAAGATCATACATTGCACTTGCTCGGTGAATCAAGAGTTTTTGGATCGAGCCGAGGAGATTGCGCTCTAGCTTGGAGATTGCGCTCTACAAGAAGACTTAGGTATCCATAGTTTTAGTTTGGGTTTAGATCCTAATTGTAAAGATTAGAATAGTATGATAAGCTCAAGTTCACAACACACACCTTTCATGTTTTGATTTTCGGTTTTAGGTTTAACCGATCTTGGTTTTCATGAATAGATTTTTTATCAAAACAAGTTTACATGGTTTATGTATATTAGATTTGTTCTATATACATGCATGCTTCAATTGTTTAGACAAACTTTGTTTGATAATCTATTCCATGTGTTTTATGTTTGGTATTTACAACAAAACATATTTTTGGACTTAATGACAAAAATCATGATATATATATATATGTTTCTTGTATATTGAATTTCTATTCATATACAATATGCTTCAAAGTGTTTAAATATCATATTTTTGTATCATGGATGAGTTTTAGACAATGTGTATTTTCTTTTCAAAATACAAGGTTTTAGAAAATACGGTTTTTGATTTTTGGCAAAATTTCTATGACACAAAAATAGTCAAATATGTTTGAAATTTGTGTTAGGATTTTTAACACAAGTTTGTATTTCAATATAAAATGATAAAACTATTTTTGTGGAATTTTAGAGATTTTGTGGGATTTATTGGAACATTTTTTACCTCAGTTTTCTGACCTATTTGCTGCCTGCCAGGCTAGTTCGGTCGACCGTAACGGTTGACCGCATGTAGCCGGTCGACCGTCACGGTCGACCGACGACGTGCACAAACCTGTGCACGTTTCTGGCACAGTCAGCGGTCGACCGGGACGGTCGACCGGAGCAGAATAGTCTGCTCTCGGGATTATTCGGTCGACCGGGCCGGTCGACCGTTAGTTGCCAACGGTCAAAAATTGATTGTTGGACGGTCGACCGGGCCGGTCGACCGGAAGGCTATTTCTGGCAAAAATTCTGTAAACGGCTAGTTTTCTAAATTGCCTATAAATACCCCATTTGAAAGAGTTTTTCTCTAAGAATTTTTGTGTGCGAAATTTTTCATACTCTCTGGTGTTTTTACAGCAATCAAAAGAAGTTTTTGAGCTCAAATTAAACAATACATTGGTGTTTTTGTTAGGGTTTGGAAAATCAAAGAAAGGGTTTTTGGGAAAGGATTTTGATTGAACTTCTCTATCTTTGTTTCAGTTTTTCCCAAGGATTTTTCTTTATGATTTCTGATTTCCATTCCTTTGGTTTTCTCCACACTTGAGCAAAAATCTACTATCTATATCTATAGGATATTTGTGTGGGAAAAGATATTGTTTGTGGTTGTTGTTTGAAACCACTTAATTGTAAACCCATTTCTTGCTTTGTGCCATTTCCCTCATTGTGTTGAGGAGGTTGTGCAAATTGGGTTGTGAGGAGTTTTGTGTAAGCTTGGTGCTAATCCCTCAAGTTGTGAGGTGATTGTTTGTTGTATTGGAGGAGTGCCTTAAGAAGGAGGTTGAGATTGTAAGAAGGGGAGTTGGGAACTCCTTGTAATTGTGATTGCCCCAAATCCTCGGTGGAGGTTCCTTAGTGGGAGTCCTTAGTGGACAAGCTAGTGGATTGGAAATCCTTCGTGTGTCGAAGGCGGGGATGTAGAGCTGGGTGCTCGAACCTCGGAACATATCTCTTTGTTTGCGCTTGATCCATTGACTCTTGCTCTCTCTCTTTACTTTGTGCCTTGCATTTATTTACATTGCTCATCATATTTGCTTGCTTGGTTGTATGCATCACTTGTTGATAGCACTTGAGTGTAATTTGTAATTAATTTTTAAATTCCGCATTTAGTTCATAGATTAGCATTGTCACCTATTCACCCCCCCTCTAGGTGACTTTTCAATTGGTATCAGAGCTAGTGCTCCTGATATTTAGGTTTAACCACCTAGGAGTGATCTGGTTTGCTAATCTTCATTTGCATTTTCATTTGCACACATATAGTTGCACTAATGGCTAGCCCTCCCATGTTTGACCATTTTGACTGATACTTGGAAGTCTAACATGACTAAACATTTAAAAGGACTAGGATATTTAGTTTATCAAGCCATCACTATAGAATCCCTCCTAATAGTAGCAAGCATAAGAAGGCCAATGCATTAGCCCTTAGGACACTTCTAACATCTCTAAATGAACATCTTTTACCTATTTTTGATCGCTATGATTCGGCTTTTGCAGTTTGGAGCATCTTAACGTCTCCGAGCTTCCAAGGATCATCAACAATTTGAGGAGATCCAAGAGAGACATGTCCAAAGATAAATGCTTCATGGTCCAAGGAAAGACTCCCTTGAGGTACACTCGGATTCCCCTCTTGATGATAGCTCTAACTCTTATTGCCATGGATGTTTTGAGGTTTAAAATTTAAATGTTGAACTTGCTTCTAAATTTGAAAAATTCTTGGAAAAACATAACTCTTTGAAAAAAAAAACATTTGATTTACAAAAAGAAATGAAGGATTTATGCTCTACTTTTGAAACCGTTTTGCAAGAGAAAGAAGAGATTACTAGTGAATGTGACTCACTAAGATCTCAACTAGACATTGCTTAAAAGAAATTGAAGTTTTAAAAGGCAAAAATGATTGTGATGATATTTTGGAGCACAATGAGATTTTATCCTCAAGATTGGATTGTGTTTTCAAAGAAAACCTTACTTTGAAAAATAAAATTGATTCAATTACAAAAGAATTGAATTTGGTTTTGTCTAAAAATGAATCTTTGCAAAATGATATTGATTTGCATGTTTGCCATGCTAGCATTGCTTCTACTTCTTGCACTCCTATAGCTTGTTCCACTTTGTCTTCTAGCATAGAAAATGATATAGATAATTTGAAGAAAAGTGTTGATTGTTTGGGCTCCACTTTGAGCCATTGTGCCATGAATCACACACGATTGGAAACCTTGGTTCGCAAGAAATAAGTTCCAACCTTGCATGCACACCCATCTAAGCATACACATGCTTTTCATGATCACCACCATCATATGTATGCTCACGTGTACACATGTACACATTGTGGTCGAAAAGGCCACCTTGCTAGATTTTGTTATGATCGTATTTATAATGAAAATTTAGCAACTAATTATGTTTGGGTTAGAAAGGATACTAACCCCCGTGGACCCAAAAGGAAATGGGTACCAAAGACCACCTCTATACTTTTTGATGTAGGTGGGAGCTCTCGCATCACGTGAGAGTTTTGGTGCCTTGAGGTGGATGCGTTCTAAGCCTAAAAGAGAATTATTTGGATGCTTCACTCTCAAGGAGATTTGGTGGAAGGACCACCGTGGTTTGGAGAACTAGAGATGCACCTTCATCGGTTTTGGTATCATTCTCTAACTCCCATTTTTATTTTGCATGCTTTTTATGTCCATCCTTTTATAGCATGTTGTGTTTTGATTCATTATGCTTGTGCTATGATTATTAGATTAAGGTTGTACATGTTTAGCTACTTGAGCACCCATGTTTCATTTGGAATCTACATTTAGTGTCTCACCTTGTTTAAACTAACATGTATGCCCTATATCTAATGCACATGCATATGCATTATGACCATTTGGATGTTTATGATTACATGATTTTTTTTGTGTTTTAATGATTCGTGTTTTTGATTATCACCTTGTTGACCCGTTTTATGCTTCATGTTTTGACAACTTGCTTGAATGATAGTTTTCATTAAGATTAGGATTTATACTTGTACAACTAGTGAGCTACAAATAAACCTTTATATATGTTTGTGCTTGAACGCTCATTTATATTCACTTGATGTACTAGTATAGTCTAGTTTTGATGATTATTACATTTGACTTGTATTCACTATCTTACATGTTTTGTTTTAACTTTATGTATATGTCCATCTTGTCCAAACTATCATTTATACATATACATCCTTGAGCCACGTGCCTTCATGCATATACTTTTGTGGACTCTTTATGTTTGGGATATGTATGTATACTTTAGTTTGTGCATGACATACATATGCCTTGAAGTTTAGATCATTGGATGAATTTCATGTGATTTCCCATTTATGATGAGAATCTTGTTTTTAAGATGATTTTTCAATTAGTATCATGAATTTCAAATTAGTGTTTCGCATCCTAGATGAACTTTCATGGATTTCATGATTCACTTATGTTTCATATCTTGATGATTATTTTTTAAAAAAAATGGACAATCAAGCTCACAACATTTTCATGTTAATATGTTTCTCACAACACTTGTACACTCACTCTATTTATGTTTTCTCATGACTTAGTTTTCATGAGTACAAGTTATGCTATATGGATTTTGAGTGTTTTAGTGCCATGTGGTTTACATGTGTCTTCATGAAATTTTTTTTTGGATCTCATACTAGTTGATTCATATAACTAGTTATGATATTCTTCCTTGGTAGAGATTTTCAAACATACTACATTTTCAAATCTATTTTTGAAAACCCCTACCATCTAAGGGTGGTTGGATGGGAGATCATGTTCATGTATGCTTTATAATGAAATCATTTTAAACTTGCACATGATTGGGTGGTAGTGAATATGAGATATACACTTGATCTTATTGTTGTTTCAATTGGTATCATTGAATTCTTTCAATTGGTATCTAATCTTGACATCCTTTTGTATACTCATATATGTTTTGTTTTATATATATGTATGCATACACTTCATATAGTATCAATTTACAATTGGTATCTATTTCTTACATACATATATAGATGATTTATTTGTGCTTCAAGATATATGCACAAATTTTGCTTATGATAAGCTTGATTTTTTTTTAATGACCATCATTTTCAATTGATTTAATTTTCAATTGGTTTCTTTATACTAGCATTATCATTATCTTGCTTATGCTAAGCTTGAGCTTTAACATTATTTCAATTGACTTAGTCTTCAATTGGTATATTATTTCTAGCTTAAGCATATGTTTAGTTGGTATTTCATAAAGGGGGAGAAAACTCACATTTCAATTTTTCAATTGGTATTTAGTTTACCTTTGGTTTGTTCCCACTCCCTAACTTTATGAGAAAAAAAATTGATTTAAGAATGATTATTGATTTTTAATTGGTATCATATGCTTATAAAGATATATATCTTCAATTGGTATCAATGTGTTTTTTCAATTGGTATCATGTGTTTTATTTTCAATATGTTTTAATTTCAATTGGGATCATATTTGTTTTCAATGCCCCTCTTACTTTCAATTGGTAATTGGTAGGCATTTCTTAAATGTTTTTATGATCACTTTCTATTGATATCATAATGCACTTCTTTGACATTTTTTTTAATTGGTATCATTTTTGGTTTCACCCCTTGAAGTAGTTTGTTTATTCTTTGTTTCATATATTTAGGGGGAGAAGAATTCATATCTTTTTGTTTTTACCCCTTTGTTGATGATTGACAAAAAGGGGGAGAAGATTTATTGGAGTTGATATGCATGAGTTTTCAGTTTTATGTTCATTTCATCTCCATTGGTATTGGTATCAAGAGCATTATGAGTTTTGTTTTTATTAGTATCCATTGGTATCAAGAGCATGTTTTGGTAATTTAGTTGTTTGTTTTATTGGAATCAATAGCATGTTTCATATGCATATTCATTTTATGTCAAGAACCTTGTTTATATGCATCTTATTGTTTGTTTATTCCTATGCATGAGTTAAAGGGGAGCTTCTTTGAAGCTTTACTTTAATCCATGCATATATAACTCCATGAGTTTTGTCATCATCAAAAAGGGGGAGATTGTTGGCCCAAAGGCCTTCCACTCTAGTTTTGATGATGATTAACTCATGTAGTTATGTGTACTAATAATCTTGCAATGTTTAAGTTTCAGATATTTAACAAGATATTAGTTGGTGAAAGCTTCCACACATCTTTCACATGTTGATTCAAGAGCCCGCGCATCAAAGATCATACATTGCACTTGCTCGGTGAATCAAGAGTTTTGGATCGAGCCGACTTGGAGATTGCGCTCTAGCTTGGAGATTGCGCTCTACAAGAAGACTTAGGTATCCATAGTTTTAGTTTGGGTTTAGATCCTAATTGTAAAGATTAGAATAGTATTATAAGCTCAAGTTCACAACACACACCTTTCATGTTTTGATTTTCAGTTTTAGGTTTAATCGATCTTGGTTTTCATGAATAGATTTTTTATCAAAACAAGTTTACATGGTTATGTATATTAGATTTGTTCTATATACATGCATGCTTCAATTGTTTAGACAAACTTTGTTTGATAATCTATTCCATGTGTTTTATATTTTGGTATTTACAACAAAACATATTTTTGGACTTAATGACAAAAATCATGATATATATATGTTTCTTGTATATTGAATTTCTATTCATATACAATATGCTTCAAAGTGTTTAAATATCATATTTTTGTATCATGGATGAGTTTTAGACAATGTGTATTTTCTTTTCAAAATACAAGGTTTTAGAAAATACGGTTTTTGGTTTTGGCAAAATTTCTATGACACAAAAATAGTCAAATATGTTTGAAATTTGTGTTAGGATTTTTAACACAAGTTTGTATTTCAATATAAAAGATAAAACTATTTTTGTGAAATTTTAGAGATTTTGTGGGATTTATTGGAACATTTTTTACCTCAGTTTTCTGACCTATTTGCTGCCTGCCAGGCTAGTTCGGTCGACCGTAACGGTCGACCGCATGTAGCCGGTCGACCGTCACGGTCGACCGACGACGTGTACAAACCTGTGCACGTTTCTGGCACAGTCAGCGGTCGACCGGGACGGTCGACCGGAGCAGAATAGTCTGCTCTCGGGATTATTCGGTCGACCGGGCCGGTCGACCGTTAGTTGCCAACGGTCAAAAATTGACCGTTGGACGGTCGACCGGGCCTGTCGACCGAAAGGCTATTTCTGGCAAAAATTCTGTAAACGGCTAGTTTTCTAAATTGCCTATAAATACCCCATTTGAAAGAGTTTTTCTCTAAGAATTTTGTGTGTGCGAAATTTTTCATACTCTCTGGTGTTTTTACAGCAATCAAAAGAAGTTTTTGAGCTCAAATTGAACAATACATTTGGTGTTTTTGTTAGGGTTTGGAAAATCAAAGAAAGGGTTTTTGGGAAAGGATTTTGATTGAACTTCTCTATCTTTGTTCAGTTTTTCCCAAGGATTTTTCTTTATGATTTCTGATTTCCATTCCTTTGGTTTTCTCCACACTTGAGCAAAAATCTACTATCTATATCTATAGGATATTTGTGTGGGAAAAGATATTGTTTGTGGTTGTTGTTTGAAACCACTTAGTTGTAAACCCATTTCTTGCTTTGTGCCATTTCCCTCATTGTGTTGAGGAGGTTGTGCAAATTGGGTTGTGAGGAGTTTTGTGTAAGCTTGGTGCTAATCCCTCAAGTTGTGAGGTGATTGTTTGTTGTATTGGAGGAGTGCCTCAAGAAGGAGGTTGAGATTGTAAGAAGGGGAGTTGGGAACTCCTTGTAATTGTGATTGCCCCAAATCCTCGGTGGAGGTTCCCTTAGTGGGAGTCCTTAGTGGACAAGCTAGTGGATTGGAAATCCATCGTGTGTCGAAGGCGGGGATGTAGAGCTGGGTGCTCGAACCTCGGAACATATCTCTTTGTTTGCGCTTGATCCATTGACTCTTGCTCTCTCTCTTTACTTTGTGCCTTGCATTTATTTACATTGCTCATTCATATTTGCTTGGCTTGGTTGTGTGCATCACTTGTTGATAGCACTTGAGTGTAATTTGCAATTAATTTTTAAATTCCGCATTTAGTTCATAGATTACCATTGTCACTATTCACCCCCCCCTCTAGGTGACTTTTCAGATCTAGCGTGCATCTCTAGTTGCTAACGTACTCGACGAGGTTAACGCTCGCGACAAAACAAGCGTATGAATGCCTTGCTAAAGCACATGACGAAGCCACGCTCATGGTGAAGTTAGACGCACATGGTAAAGAGAGCGTACGAACGTTATGCTAATGCATGTTGCGAAGCCACGCTCATAACGAAGCTAAACGCTCACGACGAAGCTAAATGCTCACGGCGAAGCGAGCGTCTAAACGGTATGCAATCGCACGCGGTGAAGCTACACTCGAGGCAAAATTAGCAGTAAAGTGTCGAGTGCTAAACTCGCCAACTCGGTGGAGCTAGTGAAACCCATATGGTTTAATCTCGAAGGCTGAAAAATAGCCCAGTGGCTTAGCCTGAAGTCTAGAGATAGCCCGAAGGCTGAGCCTAAAGGCTAGAGATAGGCCAAAGGTTGAGCCCGAAGGTTAGAGATAGCATAGAGGCTGAGCCCGAAGACTGAATAGTAAAATCCGAAGGTTAAGCCCAAAGGCTACAGAGGAGTGAAAACACCTGCACAAGCACTAAAATAGGCATACACACACACAAGTAATCGCCTACACTATTATAAATATTAGTCCACAGAAAACAATATCCACACGACCATAAATAACTAAGAATTGTGAAACCCAAAGACCGGTACTCGCAAACACAATAAACATGTACTCGCTGAAATGACATCTGGAGGCACAGTGGCGGACTCCGATGGCGGAGGAGCTTCGGCGGAGCTTATGTGCAACGTGCGAGGAGATAGAAACTGAGGGAGTGAATGAGAGAGAGTAAGTGTGTGAGAGAGAGGGGGGAGAGAGAGAGAGAGAAAGAGAATGGAGAGAGATGGGGGGAGAGAGAGATGTTTGAACACACATATATTGCATAATTATGACTGCATTCCTACATTTATTCTGTAATAATCCTACAAATTCACTTATCTTAATGTCTTAATTCATATAGGGTATGATAGAGAAAAGATGTAATCTCCCCACTTTAAAATACTGTATTCTTATTTTTATTTTAAATATTTATTGTGTTTGTACTATTATTTTTCCTCCTTGATCTTTCTCATACCCTTTTCTTCTTGGACCCGTTAGCCTATACCTATTTCCTTGATTCCTAATCCAACTCATTTGCATAGACTCAAACCCAATAAGATCTCAACCCATTACCCTATAACCCAATCACCATAATCTTATCTAAAATCTTATTCTAACAAGTGAATTCTAATCTTAACTAACAAATCTTATCTAACTAATCCTAATCCTAACCACCCTATCTATCCCTGACTAAACCTCATCACCTCCTTTTCCCTCTACCATCTCCTTCACCATCTCCATGTTGTGCTTCTTCCTCTCTCCTCGGCCTCCGGCAGCGCTCGACAGCCAAACCTCCTCCTTGCTGCCTTCACATCCATGGTAGCCCAGCGCAGCAGCCCCCTCCAACCGAGCTCCCTTTTGCAGTCGCCCGAATCCCCTTCGGTAGCACCCAAACCCCGACTTCCTCCCTTGGCTGGCCGAGCTCACCTCCCTGTGGCAGCCAACACCTCCTCCCTTGCCATATCCATCTCCTATTGCCGTGGCATCTCCACCCTGCGCCCTCCCCGTGTGCACACGACAATAGGTGTGGTCGTGACTTCACTCTGGTGATCTCCGCGGCACCGCAATCCCCACCTCCTGCTCTGATCCCACCGTACGACCCTATCTCCTCCTTCTCTAGCTCCATACCGCATTCCAACAGCCTCTGACAACTGCAAAGCATCCCCTTCGCTCCAGACCAGGCCGCCAGCACAGCCCTGTACACTGTCTAGCCCTTGCCACACCTCCCTCTCCTATCCCCCTCCTTGTTGGCAGCACAACAGTCCACAAAAGCTCTGAACAGCACCGGTTCCCTCCGGCGAGCCGCCGAACTCTTCTGGCCGTGCCACCAAGCGCGCTCTGCCTTCACCCCGGCATGCGTGAGTCTCCTGTCTCTCCCTGTTTCGTTATGTTTATTTCATGGATAATTATGTGTATATTAATTATGAGTGTGTGTATGCTGTAAATGGGTGTGTGTGTGTGTTTGTAATTATATAGGTGGTGTATATGTAATTATATCTTTGGGTATATTATTTATTAGTGGGCATGGTTATGTGTGAATTATGAGTACACAAGTGTTTATGTATGTGTATACTTGTATATGTATGTGTGTGTGGGTATGAGATGCGTCTATTACAGGTGGCAATTGGTATTGTACGCGTCGAAAAATTACAATTGCAAAATTCTTTTAATTGAATAGAAGATTACAACGGGTACAATCCTATTACAAAAGAGAGGGAATCTTTGGGTGAATTTTCCTCTTTATTTAAAACTGGGTTCTTTACGTGGCGGTGGAGAGTGAGTCTTGTTCTTTATTGACCGGCCGAACATCAAGTTTCTCTTGTGAATCCTCTATTTGAATCTACTGGTAGAGTAGCACAGCTCTTATCAGTAATAGAATCTCAAAGAGATTTAAAGAATTTGAACTCAGCAAGTTAATAAAAAGAGTTGAACTCTTCCCAGGCTGCAAGAGCTTCGAGGTCGAACTCTGCTGAGGTAGCTCTTCCCTTGTCTATGCCTTCTTGGATTCCTCCACCGGAGCTCTCCTCTTCAACCCCTTTTTAGAGGCCCCCTCCATGGCCCCTTCTAGCCCCTTAGAGAGGTCTCATCTTTTTTTGTTCCCCCTAATATATATGCCTTGCCTCTTCTCCACAGCAAACTGGGCTATTTATAGAGGTTTCAGAGGGTGAACGTGTCCCCTAAAAATACTCCATAATGGGGGTTAACTCCCTCACTAAGTGGGCAGTAATTAATCCAGTAATGAGGGCAGTTATAACTGAGACGCAAGTTTTGAGCTTTGCATTCTGCTACTGAAGTAATGCTTGAGGGACGCGGGTTTCTAGCTTTGCATCAGGCTTCGCGTGAGACGCGGGCTTTGGACTCTGCGTCTTGACACTGCAATAATATTGAAACGCGGGTTTCAACCTTAACGTCCTGGTCCTCACAGTGATGCTGAGACGCAGGTTTCATCCCTCGCTTCTTGGTCTTTGCAGTGATGTTGAGACGTAGTTTTCAACCCTCACGTTTTGATGCTGTGCTGGTGGCCATAATTAACCTTGCGTTTGAAGTTTGAATTCTGCTTTTGGATGACTTATCTTCAGTGATTTTTAGACAGCCTACAAGTGTTCCCTGACATAATAAATAATAATAAACTGTTATAATGTATTGTGACTGACCGTAACCACTTGACTGTATATATATATCACTATGATAGACATATGACTATAACCATGACCGAATTGTATACTAGACTAGTGACATATGCTAGGTTGCACATCTGGATGCTAGTTGTTCCCTATTATCATGATATCGGTTATATATCATTCATAGTTGTTATTGATATTGATTATTTTGTTATTTTTATTTCAGTTTGTCATTTTGTTATTGCTTATATTGTTATTATGCACGAGCACTTCCTTTTACACACACACTCATTAAGTCGCTTCTGACGACCTTGGATTCGCACGTCCAGGATTTTGGACATCTTCTTATATTGTTCAGGTGTTCGTTGAGCTCGTACGCTTCGCAAGGAGTTAGAGGTTCTCTTCTTGATTATGGTATTCTTTCCTTTTTTTTATTCTTGCTATTATTCTTTGATTCCTGTATATCACACTTAGCTTCTATTTCATTCCTTATTTCATCTGGGATCATGTGTAGTCATTATATGTATTATTGCAGTGATCGTTAATATTATGGTTTAGATTTATAGCTTGTTCAGGTTACTTTAGGCTTAGCGTGTATATGTGGGGTATTTTCCTCACGTATACGTCGCCGACTCTCATCGCGACTTCGTTTAATATATTTTGGGAAGCGGCGCGTGACAGAAGGAAAGTATGAATCCTATCCAATTAAATCCAAAAGTTCAAATCAACGGTGATTAATGGGGGCGGAACTAGCACTCGTAAAACGCGTGTTTTGTAAAATCAATGAAAATGCATATGTGCTAATGTTCTCTCGATACTTCCGTTATAGCATTGGCTCAACGGGTCGAATCCACAGGGACGGGAGGTAATAGAAGCATTAACAGTCTCTATTCACGTCGTTTGTTAATAGTTTCTTCTTTGTTAAAGAATTATAAAAAGAAAATAAAAGAAAAGAAAAGGAAATCAAGCATATGGTAGGTGGAGAAGGCGATAAAACGTCGAAGAAAACAAAAGAGAAGTGATTTGAAAAACAAATAGAAAATAAGATGAAACAAAGGTGAACTAAGAGGATGGTGAAAACATCGATAGAAAATGAGAAAAGAATTTTGAAAATAACTTTTAAAACAAGATAAAATAAAACTCATGGCTACTAACTACCAATTATTTCACTAATCATGCTAACCTCTTAGTGATAGTTGCCTCATACGGATCCTTGTCCATCACTAATCATTGACTTCAAGATACGATACAAAGCATGGCCCATAATATGGTCTTCTACATTCAAACAGCACATCAATATCACATAACAAGTTGCAAGCTACTGTTAAATCATCAAAATCGGTTAAAGGTAAGCATGAAATAAAGAAGACATTGCAAGTTAGTAAGTTAGTGAGTTAGATGTTAGTAATGTTAGAATGTTAAATCCATCATCATGAGTCATCAATGGCTCTTGCAAGAGCAAGGCCTTATATATGCTATTAGATTCATGTGGATTATCAAGTAAGTAATTAGATGGTTAGTGGTTAGCTGTTTGATTGTCATGAGAAGAAGAAAAGTTAGCAAAGCATCATGTAGAAGATGAAAAAGATTACATTGGAGAAGAAAGGAGGCATCTTTACATAGATTGTCACCATCTATTACATCAATCCCTCTCTATCTCTCTCTGAATCTTTCACCCCTAATACATGATCTAAAAAGAAAAGAAAATACAAAAAAAATGAAATGAAGAACACCTCCCTACACTACACTAAAACATAAAACCCTAGCCTACAATCAAAAACTGCTTCGTTTAGGGCCTCTGCAGGGGTTTATATAGGCATAGGACACATCTAGAAGATGAGACGGGGTCACGCGTCGAAGATCGATGCGTGGCCCCACCACAGGGCCGCGGATCCGCGTGGATCAATGGCCATACCAGGGACAAAAGTCCCTGGTTTTGGTACGGGGTTGCGCGACGATTCTGGGATTCTCCTGGTATATCCCAATTCTGGTAATTTCGCCCGAATATTCGTCGGACGTGAGCAAAGGTCTAGGTTCAATGAATCTTCTAAATGTTCCCTTACCTGGCGTCCAAGTAATGCGAATTTAATTACCCGAAAATGGGTTTAATTAAGCTCTTATTACTTCTTTACCCTTAAACTCTTGATTTACCTACAAGAGAGACCAAAAACGGTTTAGACCGACATTTTATTCATAAATCGGTAGGGAATGCGATATAATAATGCATAATTGTAGACTAATCAGTGATCGATTCAAATCCAAAGGTTCTGAAAGCTATCTTATCTGAAGACTGGATATATCAGATAAGATAATATCATTTAATTTCAAGAGAAAAATATTGTTTGAAGGCCCTATTGGTTTTGCTAAGATAAATGAATATTTTATCAATTTTAGAAGATAAATTTAAAATCTAAGAGGATAAATGGATAGATAGAGGATCAACGGATGAGATGAAACAATTTAGATTCGGATTCATACTTGATATGTATATATATTAGTATTTTAATCATAACTTTCGCTACCGAAACTCAAATCTGATGATTAAAAAGATAATTCAGAAAAAAGACTTATAGGCTTACAATTCTTATGTTGGTCACTATTTCTAATTCTATCATTTGATAAGTCATATTCAGCATTCAACACGATAACAGGTTGCAGATCAGAATTGAATTTCTAAATAAATTCTAGATAAATCAAATCAGGAGAAAATTCAAATTCAGAAATAACCAGCTCCCCCTATCTTTATACATTTTCTGTCCCTCTGGTTTTCTCCTGTAAATACCCTCATAACTCGAAGGCAAAAAGGGCACCATCTCAAAGAAAGCTTTAGTTTAGCTTTTTCTTTTTTCTTTAATGTAATTTTTATTTTTTTATTTTCTCTTAGGTTAGATAGAGTTACATGTGAAAAAAGAGGAAGAATTATTATAGAGTGACACTATTGTAATTCTTTTCAAGAGATTTATATTGAAGGTGACATCAATGGAGTTTTCTCACTTTTTTCATCGTACTCAATCTGCCCAAGCATTGTGTTTAAGTTACTCTTTTTATTTGCTTTACTTTACTTCACATTGAGATAAGTCTTTGTTATGATTCAACAGTAGAGGTACGTACTCTTTTTATTTTCTTTTTCAGTTCATTAGTTTAGAGTTACAATTCTCTCTTTTTTAGTCTTTTCTTTTCTTTTATAAATAAAAAATAACACTACCATCTCTTCTTCTATCATCTCCTTCTTAACTTAACATAACAATTTTAGTTTATTTTTATAAAACTGAGAAGATAAATATTAACTAGTTTTGGTAAATTAAAAGCAAAAAACTTACACAACGCTTCCATTATTGTCCCTCTCTATGGATCACGACCCGTTAGCCCTAGGCTACATGGTAGAATCTAGGACCTAGCACTGTTCCTAAAAGTTTGTATTCAGATTAGAATCGATCATAACAAGAGATAGAGTGAGTATGGGTAAGAGAGGGAGAGAAGAAAGACATGAGAGAGAAATGAGAAAGATGGAGCGGGAAAGAAAGAGACTAAGAAACAGAAAAGGAGGAACAGAGGGTGAGAAAGAAAGAGAGAAGAGAGAGAAGAGAGTGAGAAAGAGAAGGAGAGTGGGGGTGGCGGCCAGGGAGTTGCCGGCGGGTAGGTGGTGGCTGGTGACAACGCAAGGGAGCGGGTGCAATTGGTGGAGAAGAGAAGAAGAGAAATAGGGAAAGAGAAGAGGAAATGATGGTGGTGGTATGGTGGTTGAGGGGAGAGAGAAGGTGGAGAGGTGAGGTGACGGTGGTTGTGTGGTAGGCCGGAGGGGAGGGACATGCACTGGCGGGCTGGATAGCGTCCAGAGGTGGAGAAGAGGGAGAAGAGGGAGAGGAGGTGATGTTGGTATGATGGTGATAGAGTTGGTGGAATAGTGTCACGCCCCGCTTCTCAAAATGGAGCGGAGACGCGAAGAGAGTCGGCGACGCATATACGCAAGGAGAATACCTCATGTATACGCGCTAAGCCTTAAGTTATCCGAAAAAAGCAATACAAATCTGAACTATAATAAATCAAGATCACTGTAATATCACATATAGGCATCCACACATGATAATAAATAAAGACAGAGATGGAATGGTAATTGATAATGATATATAATAAAAGAAACTGCAAACCAAATGGAATAAAAGAAAGATCAAAATACCAGAATAGGTAGAGAGAAACTCCAGCACCTTACAACATGTATGGTCTCATCCAATATCTGAACAATAGAAACAAAGCATCCAACCTGGACGTGCAAATTCAGGGTCATCAGAAAGCGACCCAATGAGTGTATAAAAAAAAAAGAAAGGTGCTCGTGCATATAAAAAGTATGTACATATAATAATATGATAAACCACAATCAGAAGATAACTGAATAACATAATAAACTGATAATAGAATAACAATAACATGAATAAGTCTGCAGTTAAAAGATGACTAATACAACTGTAAACAATCAACTGATTTCAAGATGTGTAATCTAGCATATGTCACTAGTCTGATTGGTTATTATTAATCTAACTAATATAGTACTTAGTTGTATCATATACCATAGTCGTTTTCCCACATATCAAATAAGATAATCATTGTTGTAACTGCCTGCCAATATAATACATGTGTTTTGGAAGGGTACCGTGCATGCCCGGCACCACGGTCTAACACCCCTGGCGCTGAATTAGGATAAGCTAAAATGCTCTAATAAATGAAGACCACAACCCCACACGAAAGACAACTAGTGTGGCGCCATAATCCGGGCATAAACCTAACTTACAACTGAATAGGCAGCTAATACTATCTTGGCTCTCCATTATGGCACCCACAACTCGGTTATACCATAATAAGTCCTCTCAAAATACACGATATGCATCATCAGGTAATTACCCATGTTTCGGTGTTATGGTGTCTTTTATTAACAAGCAAATAATATAAGTTATTATTAAAGGAGATTTAGTGATCGGATGTCTCCAACAACTGACGATTTCAAGAATAATTAATAACTAAATAACTGAGAACTGAGAACAACTATCTGATAACTGAATAGCTATTACTGACATCAAATCAAGAAGACTGGTGATATAAAATCACTAATCATAACTGGGTCAATTACAAGACTAAGTCACTCTAAGACATACTACACTAGTCCACGTGAAAAGTGATAAATATCAACACATGAAATGACGTAGATAAATACTCAAATCAACTACAGAATTAAAATGGATGTTTACTGATAACTCATGAAGAGATATGCATAATCATAGTGGTAAAATATAACAATCATCTACATGAAATGGTACAAGTAACATACAAACGCCTATTGGCAATAGTAAGTAAGAAAATAACGCAAAAGTAAATACTCACATGAAATGATTCATATATGTACGTATCGGTATGAATCTCCGTATCATCCCATCGGTCGGTCTTCGAATAACCATCGTTCAGGTCTATAACAAGCTCAAATCCAAATCTCCTGTGACTGGTCCAGATCTCACCGAACATGTCCATAACACTGCAAATAATGGGGTGACTTGCGGCGATCTCCGACGACGAATACGGTTATGGCGGAAGCCGCGGACAGTGCCTACGGCTCAAGGATTTTACCGGGAAGGGCGCAGGTACGTTTGCGCTCACTGATGACGATCAACAACCATCCACTGAGAGGTAGGAGATAGGGGTATGAGGCCAATTAGAGGGGAAGCTCACGCAGCTTGCCGACAGTGGTTGAAGAAGAATGCGGAGGACACGGGAGGAAAGGAGAAGTCTTACCAGAGAAGATCGGAGGATGAGCGGGCTACCAGAGGGCTTGCGAAGCTCACGGCGAGAGGGGGATGTGTTGTTGATAGGGGGTGTGTCGGCATGGGCTTGGCTACCAAGGTCGGCTGGTGTTGGGCCTGGACGCGCGCACGCGCGAGGCTGCTGTGTACGTCGGGTTGGTGTGCTCTACCATGCGCAGCCAGCAAAGGGGCCAGCCATAGGTGTGGAGATGCTGCTGTTGTATGGAGATGGGGAGTTTCTACGGCTAAGGAGTAGGCCAAGAAGAGGATGGATCTTGCAATGGCAGAGCTCGTCAGAGTTGCTGCCATGCTGGTCTGATGGCAAAGGGACAAGGGGAAAGTCTGGGGCGTTGATGGTGAGGGATGTTGGTGTGTTGGGCTGTTAGGGGTGGCGTGCTCGATCCTATGGGGGAGGCTGAGGGAAGTGTGTGATGCTCTGAGATCGAGGGTTGAACGATGGTGGGAGGTCATGGGATCTGCAGGGGGCGGCTGTGAGTGGGAAGGAGGAGAAAATAGATTAGGATTATGCTTAGGGATTAGGAGATAATATGAGATTATACAAGAGAGATATTGGGTATATGGGTTTCAGGTATATGGGTTATAGGATAAAAGGTATTGGGTTATGGATCAAGGAATAGACTAATGGATATTGGTCAGGGAAAAAATGAAATGATATAGGAATGATACAATGCATGCTAATAATATTAATAGTAATAGCAACAAACATAGACATTGTATTAGTAATGATATTATAAAAAATAGTAATGATAATAATACATATTAATAACTTTAAGTAAAATAATAATAATACTAATAATAATTAACAATAATCATAATAATAATAATAATACCAACATGTAATAATAATACTAATTATAATAATAATACTAATTTCAATAAAATAATATTAACACCAATAATAATAATAAATAGACTAATGGTTATTAGTCAGGAAAAAAATGGAAATGATATAGGAATAATACCAATGCATATTAATAATATTATTAGTAATAGCAACACATAAACATTGTATTAGTAATGATATTATCAATAATAGTAGTGATAATAATACATATTAATAACTCTAATTAAAATAATAATAATAACAACAATAATACTAATAATAATTAACAATAATAATAATAATAATAATACTAACATGTAATAATGATACTAATTACAATAATAATAATTTCAATAATTATAATATTAACACCATAATAATAAATAATAATAATAATGAAAATAATAATAGTAATAACTGCTACTAAAAATAATAGCTAATAAAAAGAAATAATAACAGAAATAATAGTAATAAGTAATTAAAAGATTATTAAGAAAATAATGGTAATAATATATAAAGCCAAATTGCCATTTACTGTCTCAAAAAATATTTGTATATTTAATAATGATAATAACTATAAATCAAGTCAATAAATAAAAGTATAATAAAAATTAATAAATACAAAGAAAGTTTTATAAATGCAATATTTTAAATTAGGGATATTACATTTTACCCATCTTACAAAAATTTCATCCCCAAAATTTAATAAAGCAGGGAACACTAAAAAGAATCAAAATCAAGGGAGAAAAACAAGCAAGCTTCCACGTTGCTTCTCTGGAATACACGATTCTGCTGCGCTACTCTGACTTTTGCTATCGGCTTCATCAAGAAGTAACCAGTTCCAAAAGACAGAATCAGAAAAAAATAAAAATTAAGAAGAAGGATAAAAATTAAGATTAAACCCGGATTACTCAAGAAGAAGAGATGTAATCAGGGAGATCTAAAGATCAACGAGACGGATTTCCAAAGGGAGGACGGCCAATTCCAAATGTATTCAATATCATATTAAATAGTATATTTATATTGCAGTAAACATAACTTTTTTCAAATTACTGGTATGAACTAGGTCTTCTTGCGAATATCAAAGTTAAAAGTCAACATCGTAATTGAAAACCTAGGCTCTGATACCAAAAAACACTCTGTCACATCCGCTTCCCAAATACGCTGGAGCGGAGACGCGAAGAAAGTCGGCGACGCATATACGCAAGGAGAATACCTCATGAATACGCGCTAAGCCTTAAGTAACCCGAAACAATCTATACAAATCTGAACTATAATAAATCAAGATCACTGCAATATCATATATAAGCATCCACACATGATAATAAATAAAGACAGAGATGAAATGGTACCTGATTAGTCTAGAATTCTGCATTATTTTAGCGCATTTCCTGTAGATTTATAAATAAAATATCATTTCTAACTTCTGCTTTGGTCTATTTTGTAGATAATCAAGAGTTTAGGGGCAAAGAAGTAATAAGAGCTTAATTAAACCCATTTTGAGGTAATTAAATCCAAATTTCTTAGAGGCCATGATAGAGAGCTTTTAGAAGATACATTAAATTTAGAAGTTGGCGGGTGTGTGACAAAAATTTGGACGTCAATAAACGAGTCCAAGAAAATCTGGCAGGTCCAAGCGAGACGAATCCGCGCACCAAAATCAGGGACCTAAGTCCCTGGTATTGCCACAGAAACGTGACAAATGCCGCATCTTCGCTGAAATATGGTGGGCCCACACGTCAATTTTGACGCATGGCCTCGTCTCGCTTCCAGATTCTTCGCTTGCCTATAAATACTGTAGAGTTTGGCCAAGAATGGAGGAGATTGAGAAATATGCTAGGTTTTTCTCTCTTTTAGTGTAGGTGTTTTTTTCTTTTTTTATATTTTCATTCATTTTTAGATTATGTATTAGGCCTGAGAGATTCAGAGAGAGAAAGAGAGAGATTGATACAATAGATGGTGACAATTTATGTAGGGTGTCTCCTATTTTTTTTCATTGTAATCTTCTACGTAATACTTAGCTAATTTTTCTTCTCATGACTGTTGGCCCAAAGGCTCATCGCTTTAGTTTTGATGATGATTAACTCATATAGTAATAGTACTAATGATCTTGTGTTTAAATTAGTCTCAGATATTTGATCAAGATCTTAGTTGGTATTATCTTCAACAAAGGATTTAAAGTCAAGTTTTGGGGGTAGCACGTGTCGATTTAAGAGCTCGCATATCAAGATTGCATCAAGTACTCAAGAGGAGTTCAGCTCATTGGATCAAGGTTTAGACCAAATCAAGAAGAAGACCTTCAAGAGATGACTTGTGTCTAAGTTTATTGCAGTAAGATTTTATTTTTAGATAAAATGTAAAAGATAAATTAGTCGGTGGATTGCTCAAGTTCATATACACTCACACACAAGATTTATATGTGTTTTCATAAAAGAGTTTTTGTTTTAGAAAAATATCATTTTGGTTTTAAGCTTCAAAATATACGTGTGTTTTATCATAACTATTTTAGAGCTTAATGTCAAAAATATAGATATTTCATCATACATGTGTAGTAGATCATATTTATACACACTAACCTTATAAATTTTTTAGAAATCTTGTTTTTGTATTTGGAGAAGTTTTAAATTTGAAAAATACAGATTTTTGCTTGAGGCAAAACTTCTATATTACAAAAATAGTTCAAAATATTTGTAACATATTTTAATTTTTACTCAAATATGTTTGTATATCAAGGTATATCACTGAACTTATTTTTGTAGAATTTATGAGAATTTATGAGATTTTATTAAAGGTAAAAAGTCAAGTTTTTAATCCTTGAAAATAGCTGGACTCGGACAGTCGACCGAGCCAGAAGTCGGTCGACCATGCCGGTCGACTGACGTGCACAAACGTACACAACCAAGGGTCGGTCGACCGCACGGTCGATTGCCAGAGAGCCTCTGCTATCTGGAAATGGACCGGTCGACCGGGTGGTCGACTGCTGGGTCATTTTTCAGGTAACGGTCGACCGACTGGTCGACCGCTGGCACAACGGTCAAAAATCTGACCGTTGGCCGGTCGACTGCTGGAAGTCCAGATTGCTGATTTGGACCTAACGGCTAGATTTTGGAGGCCTATATATTGAGGTTCCCTTGAACTGTTTCTATAAGATTCAAGAGAGTTTTTAGGCTAGTTTTTCCTACCTATATTAATGGTTTTATCACATATTTTAGAGCCAATATTTCCAAATCAAAAAGAGAGTTTATCAAGAGTTTTCAAAAGTGATTTCTTGAGTTTTTCACCACCAATTCAATCCTAGTTTTTCTTACACATACTTGAGCTTTCCATTGTTATATCAATCCTATAGGAGAGTTGTTGAGAGTGATTTTAGGTGATCATAGTGTTTAGATCTGTTGGCCCGAAGCCCATCACTCTAGTTTCGATGATGATCAACTCATGTAGTTATGTTTACTAATGATCCTGTGTTTAATAGTGACAGATTTATGATCAAGATCTTAATAGTTAGTAGGTACATAGCTTCAATAAAGGATTTAAAGTCAAGTTTTGGAGCTAGCAACGGTTTGATCCAAGAGCCATTGGATCGTGTTTGGACCAAGTCAAGAAGATGAGAAGGCTTCAAGTGAAGACTTCAAGAAGATGAAGACTTGTGTCTAGGTTTGTTTTTTTTAGAAGATTTTATTTTTTTAGATAAAATGTAAAGGATAGAGTAGTTGGTGGATTGCTTAAGTATATATACACACACACACTCTTGATAGTTTTGTTTTTATAAAAGAATTTTTATTTTAGAAAATACATGTTTGATTTTGGTTTTCAAGTTTACATGTTTTATCCAAAACCTTATTTAGTGCTTTAATGTCAAAAACATAGATATTTCACCATGTTTGTGTAGTGGATCATATCCATACACCATATGCTTTCAAAGTTGTTTAAATATCTTGTTTTTTGTATTTGGTGAAGTTTTGAAAAAAACAAGTTTGAAAAAATAAGTTTGAAAAAATACTGTTTTTCATTTGAGCCAATTTTTTCATTTACAAAAATAGTCCAAATTATTTGTAACATGTCTTGATTTTGTGCAAGCATGTTTGTTTATCAAAGTATATTGGTAAAACTATTTTTGTAGATTTTTCAGTATTTTATGGGATTTTATTTTAACCAAAAAGACCAGTTTTTAATCCCTTAACTTTGTTTCCTGGCTTCAGCCGGCCGACCGGGACGGTCGACCGCAGCTTGAAGTCGGCCGACCTTCAGGGTCGACCAAATTGCACAGACATGCACGCCAGTTCTGATAGGAGGGCCGGCCGACGACCCGAACCGACCGTCAAGAGAGGTCTGCTCTCTGGAAAGGCTCCGGCCGACCGAGCGGTCGACCGTACAGAGAGACTTGCTCTCTGTCTCCTGGCTCGGCCGACTGACCGGTTGACCGATGGCTCAAACGGTCTGAAATATGACCGTTGGCCGGACGACCGGGCGGTCGTCCGACAGGCCTGACAGACCCTAACGGTAGTTTTCCAGACTCTATAAAATGGGGCATTTGGGGCTGTTTTGATTAAGATTTTTGGAGACTTTTAGAGCCAGTTTTTCCTACCATTACAAAGGTTTTTCTCCACAAAATTGAGAGCAAATATTTCCTATCAAAAGGGGAGTTTTATAAGGAGTGTTTAAAAGAGATTTTCTTTGAGTTTCCTCCACCATTCTCATCCTTGTTTTCTCACACAAACACTTGAGCAATCCATTGATTATTCATCTTATAGGAGTGTTGTAGTGAGAGTTTTTATTGGTGATCAAAGTGTTTAGATCACCAAGAGATTTTTTCTTATTTCTTGAGGAGGCGGACGAGTGCGTTCGCGGTTGTTTCGAGTTCGTGTGTGAACTCTTTGTTTGAGGTGCGGCCTCGACGAGCTAGTGAGCTTGCGGTGTGTACGGACTAGGGAGTCCGAGAGCTTGTAGGTGTTGCGGCACCGAGAGTGATCCGGTGGGATCGATTATAGTGGAAATCCTTCGTGTGTCGAAGGCGGGGAAGTAGAGCAAGTGTGCTCGAACCTCGAAACAAATCCCTTGTGTTTGCGATTGCTTACTCTCTCTCTCTCTCTTTGTCTCTTGTTTATATCTTGCATATTTTTATTGTGCTTATCCTTGCATGCTTGATATTCATATTGTGCTTAATTGATATACATGCTTGGGTTTGTTTGCTAACACTTGTATTTAACCAAGAGAGCCAACGCGGCACCTCAACCCTTATCTAGGGGAATCTAGAGGAGTTTGTCCAGAACCCTTCACGGGAAATTCGGCAACACTCTTGTGTTATACATAGTATTTAGTGTAAGAGTTTAGTTTAGGTCATAATAGTTTTTACTTCCGCATTATTTAGCATTAAGTGACCATTAGATTAGCCATCACCTATTACCCCCCTCTAGGTGATCCTACAATTGATATCAGAGCCAAGTGCTCTTAATTTGGGTCTCACAACTAGAGTTAAAGATCCTCATTTTAGGCTAATCACAATATTTGTACACACACCATGGACTTCATGTCACCACCCATGTTTGACATTCTTAACATCCCTATATGGAAGGTGAAGATGTCCTTGTACCTCAAGGCCCTAGGCATTCATGTTTATCTTGCCACCACTAAAAATGATTATTGTTAAATGGCAAAAATATTGAGGCTAATGCAAAAGCCCTACATGCTTTAAGATCTACCCTAATGATGATTATTTATCTAGGGTTTCTAATATTGATTCGCTTTTATAGCTTGGAACATCATCACCTCCTTGGCGAAAAGGATCTATATTATGCGGAAGCGATTCGGACGTTGGAAGCGACACTCCAACTTGTGCTATAGGTCCAAGGGGACAACCCCTGAGAATCTGAGGTAATCGAAATGATGGTAGATGAAATGACATGTCATCTGATGAGCTTGCTTGTTTTTGCCCAACAATTACTGAAAAATATGACATGCTAAGAAAAGATAATAAAAATTTGAAAAAGAAATTGATTGCATGCATAAGGAAAATGATTCTTTTAAAATAATATTGCATGTTTAGAAAAAGAAAAAGAAGATTTGAAAATAAAAATGTTCCTTGATGTCCAAATTAAAATACTCTTTATGAAGGAAACACTAGTTTGAAAAATAAAATTGTTTTGGTGGAAAAACAAAAGGAAGCTTTCATGAAAATCTCTTGAAGAAAAATTTTTAAGAAAGAAAATTTTGAAAAAACAAGAAAATGTTTTTAAAAAGAATAAGAAAAATGATTCTATATCTCATCATGTTTTACATGCTACTGTTGACACTTAAAAAAGACAAGATTCTCATTGGTCCGAACGATGTCTAAACTTGTTGACATTTACAAAAGACAAGGGACAGACAAGCTGAAGACCAGTTTCCACCCACCTCCAAGGGACAAGGAAGCAGCTCGGACTCCACTGATCCAGCAAGCAGAACAGTGAACCCGGATTGTTTCTAAACAGACCTCAGCAGGTCTAAGATGCTAGCATTTAGCATTACATTAGCCCAAGGAGATAGCCTCGTTTGAGAGGCTAGCATCATCCAGAGCATCGCCAGGAAGCTAACTGATAGCTTCGCCGAAAAAGCCTCTTTTCGGACCTCGCCAAGAGTTGCCTCTAGCTCCGCTATGAGCTTCAAAGTGGGCAGCTCCGTTGTCAACCTTTGACCAATCAAATCTCCTGATGAGATCGGATTCAATCTAATCAAATCCAATTAGGATTCAAATATGGCAGGTGATTGCTGCAATCTCTTGACTCTCTTGAAACGAGTAAGAGGATCAGAGAAAATCCTCCAACGATATGGAAAGGATCGAAACAAATCGGAAAGATCAACCGACTTGCCATTTTCTAGCTCCGCAGAAGCTATCCTAGCCTCGCAGCAAGGCTACTTTTCAGATTTAAACAAATTCGGTTCAATTGTTGACACTTAAAAAAGACAAGATTCTCATTGGTCCGAACAATGTCTAGCGACAGACGAGCTGAAGACCAGTTTTTACCCACCTCCAAGGGACAAGGAAGCAGCTTGGACTCCACTGATCCAGCAAGCAGAACAGTGAGCCCGGATTGTTTCTAAACAGACCTCAGCAGGTCTAAAATGCTAGCATTTAGCATTACATTAGCCCAAGGAGATAGCCTCGTTGAGAGGCTAGCATCATCCAGAGCATCGCCAGAAAGCTAAGTGACAGCTTCGCCGAAAAGCCTCTTTTCGGATTTCGCTAAGGATTACCTCTAGCTCCGCTATGAGCTTCAAAGCGGGCAGCTCCGTTATTAATCTACTATGATCGACCTTTGACCAATCAAATCTCCTGATGAGATCGGATCCAATCTGATCAAATCCAATTAGGATTCAAATATGGCAGGTGATTGCCGCTATCTCTGGACTCTCTTGAAACGAGTAAGAGGATCAAGGAGAATCTCCCAACAATATGGAAAGGATCAAAACAGATCAACCGACCTGCCAATTCTAGCTCCGCAGAAGCTATCCTAGCCTCGCAGCAAGGCTACTTTCCAGATTTAAACAGATTTGATTCAATCTGTTTCCATATCTTCAAGGGGACGATTATACCCTTGCTCTCCCTATAAATAACCTGTCAGGAGTACAAGAGAGAGGGGACAAGAGAGGGGATCAGAGAGGGGACCGGAGGGGATCGAGGAGGATCATCGATTGATCATCGGCGAGATTGGCGTCTTCTCAAAGATCGAACTTCTTCATACGCACCGTGCGCTCTCTAACTCAGAGACCTTTCAAGAGAAATACTTCTCCTTTCAGGGTGGTGATACCCTAACAACCTCTTTCCTCAAGGAATCTCCGGAACCAGGCGAGAAGGAATTCCTCACAGAAGGCGGATTTGAGAAGTAGCAAGAGGGTTCTACAAACCTTCTATTCTCTGATTCCCCGAACCAGGCGAGAAGGGAATCTCATCGCTCGCATGGTCAAAGGGACAAAGTGGTCGCGCGCTGACCAGACTCCTATCGGCACACTTCTCCAGAATCTCTGAGGGGATCTACTTGTAATCTTTTTAAGAATACTTATAATTTAGCTCCTCAAACTCTTTTTTATAAGTTTTCCCCTTTGCAAAAATAATGGAAAACAAGATGGCGACTCCGCTGGGGAAGGTATTCTCCTCTGCTGAGAATCAAGTGTCGCAATGCGACGAACAGACCTTCGGGTCTATCTCTGAATTTAGAAAAGCCGGTGCAGTCAGATCTTCTCTGGCTAAATCTTCAAGCAAAGTCTCTGCGGAGACAGAAAAGGTTCTTTACAAAACCTGCCGCAGTTCTCTGGCGCAACAAGGAAACATGCCCTCAGCCCAGATCCTGCACTTTTGAGAACCTGGTTGTCCAGGTCGATCAAGGAAGATTTGAAGAAGTCCTCTCTGGGGGTGGCCTGATGCTTCGAGCACGGAAGCACAGGAAGGTCTTCATGGCCAAGGTCTCAAATCAGAAACCAGAGGTAGAATCTTGCCAGCACCCCACAGCCCCGCCTGTGGCTATTCAGGTTCCCTGCGAACCTAGGCGCCCCCTGTCAAGGCTGATATGGAAGCCTAAACAGGAGTCTTCAACTAAAGCTCCTGGTGTAGTCATGCCGAGACTGCGCCTCTCCCGCGAAGAAAAGGGTAAGATGCCCGTCTGCCCTGACGATGCTGCCAGCCATGAAATCACGACGGCAATCATACCGTCACCTGAATCAAGGGCAGCAAAGCCTCCTGTCAGCTTCGCTTCTGACTCGCTTTCACAAGCGAAGCTATTGTACCACAACGAATTCACTGGGTTCGCGGCCGCAAGGCTAAGACCGCAGTGTTATCAGAGGTTGATCCCCTTCGCAGCAGAAGAGCGGGCAAAGCACCACCGCGTGCTCGCTCCCCAATTCATCAAGCACTAAGCTCGCACTGTCGGCGAAGCTAGCACCAAAGTACTATTCAGTACTAATCCCTTCTGCAGGGATAAGAAGAATGGAGCATCACCCCTTGTACGCTCCAGAAAGGCCTCTCCACGGCGTTGTTCAGGCTCTGTTGAGCCTAACCTACGACAATTCTTGACAAACAAGCGGGGATTGGAGTCTCTCCAAACCACTTCCCCTTGTTGTCAAAAAGGATGCCGACTTGTGACAATCCATTCAGTCCGCTGTCGGCAATACCCAATCAAGGCTGCATCTCCTCACCATCAGTCGGTGTTTGACCGGTTGTCCGCACATGCCACAAAGAAAACATCATGAAAGGAGCGCTTCGCGAGGCCCGGCCTTCGCGTCCGTCAACATGAACGGAAGAGGACGAGAGCGACACAGGGAAAGTCATACATCTGATGATACCCTTTCGGCTCCCCAGATCCAGATTATAGCCCGGGCTTGGGTGAAGTCTTGGTGCAAGAAGAAGGTGTTTTCCGAAACACCAGATCCAGGGTGGCGATACCCTATAATTATGAACAGCCTTCCTCCTCGACGGTCCAACCATGCCACAGCCCAGGCGGTCACCCCAATCATCCGAAGGGGAAGATGAAGACAGCGGGTATGCCTCGTCAGCAACGGTCAGTTCAGTGCGAACCGACAAAGCATCGGTCAACATGGCCGATAACGCTAACGATGACCTCCGTCGGCGTTTGGAAGCTCAAGAGCAAACCTCTAGGACCCAGCAGGAAGCCTGGACAATATTCTACAGATGCTTGCCCAAACTCCTCAGCAATCGGGTCGGCAATGATACCGGAAGCCACCACGATGAGGAGGAACACTTTAGCAATGATCCCAAATCCAAGGGAGGTTCTCCTAGATGCTGAAGTCCTTAAGGGCCTCCAGGCTCAGATTGCATCCCTAGCTCAGAGGGATGAATTAAAGAAAGTAGGGACAGTCCGTCCTTATCCACTAGAGTGGGATTCGGTGCCATACCCACCGAAGTTCAAGCCACCAACGTTGCACACCTATGATGGAAAGAGCTCGCCAAATCAGCACATCTACTATTTCGGTCTCAGACTGGTAATGTTATAAGCAATGACGCCATCATGGCTAGGCTTTTCATTGGCACCTTAAAGGGGGTGGCATTTTGACTGGTTTCGCAGTCTTCCCCGGACTCTATCAACTCCTGGATCGACCTGAAAACTCGGTTCCTTTCTCGTTTCTATGAGGACGATACCGAAGTGACCATGGACAAACTCTTCTCCACTGTGCAGAGGAAAGGCGAATCTGTCCGTGAATACATTGAGCGGTTCAGAAATCTATCTTTGATGTGCCCAGCTGGGATGCCATTAACCATGCTCTTACAGACATGCAGACACAACTTCTTAGACCAAGTAGAAGTTCACATGGGGGCTGTCAAGGCCCATACTTGGAAGGAATTGGTCGAACAAGCGGAGATAGCCGAGAAGTCGGCTAAGAAGTTCGAGCCATCCGTCCCTAGAAGCAAATGGGGCGCGAACAACAAAGGGCGTAGCGATCCCCCGCAATCCTCCAAGTCAGGGGAAGGAAATCATGGCTGTGGGAACTTACGGGGGACCTGCAGTCAAAGGCAAGAAGAGCGGCGTCAACAGCCAGGAGTCTAAGTTCCCTCCAAAGCAGTACTCCTTTAGAGATGATCATCCGGTGGTCACGATATTCCATCTGCTCCACAAGGGAAATAAGATGAAGCTACCGGATGCTCGGCGTCCTAATGAGATAGGGCGCACAAACGACCCCAAATACTGCCTCTATCATAGGATGATCCACCATCCTACTGACAAATGTTATGTCCTCAAGGACAGGATACAAGCCCTGATCGACGCCGGAGTCCTCACACTGAAGACGGAACAGAAGAAAGTCACTGCCAATATGGTGACCCTTGAATTCGGCACAGCCCAAAAGGTCATGGTTCCTGACGGGACGTATCTAGCCTCCACACCGCGGTTGGAAGTTAAGCATTCTTCAGCCATAGCTAAAGATGACAGGGTCTCGTCCCCTTGACATTAGAGACAGGGGAAGTTATGTGGATACACCCTGACCTCGTCCAAGACATACAGCGGACGTCGAAGGACTCCAGCAAAAAGGGCAAGTCCTGCAATGTCATCTCTGTCCTGCCAGATGATGACAACCTTACTTCGGCTTCCCTCAGTGATTCAGAAGGAGAAAAACGTGCTTGTACAGCGCAGGCAGATGCGCCGCAAACAGACGGGCACCCAGTCTGGAAAATCATACTTAAGGCAGTATGACAAGTCTACTGCCGAGATACAACAGCAAACAACGTCAGTACTAATCCCGACATCCGCTCCAGTCCTGACCAAAGGGAGAGAGAAGCCTAAGGAGGTGCGGTTCGATCATGCGTTGAAGAAACCGTCAGTCCAAGGGGGTAGACACGCCCTTCCGTTTTGATATATTGGCCCACTTAGCCAATATCCCGGCTCGCATCAAATACACGAGCTTCTTCGTCTCTCCAAAGAGACAAGAGAGGCACTCAGAGATGCGCTGGCCAACTCGGAGTCTTTTGACATACATGCCTGAGGTTCCTGATGATGAGATCCGGCCTTCCTGCTCAGAGTGCCATCACGCACAATCAAAGGTGCCTGCTATCACCTTCACGGCGGAAGATATGCTTCTCAAGGACAACAAGCACGATCGACCTCTGTACTATACCGGATATATCGGTTCAACATGCATTGAAAGAGTACAAGTCGATCCGGGGTCTGCACTCAGCATCATCCCCAAAAGGCTCCTCTATTTCCTCAGCATACCATTGTACAAGTTGTCCGCAACCACCACTACAATATATGGTTCCAACGCCGGGAGCAGCCATCCACTTGGGAAGATTCGGCTCCGTTGCAGAATCGGAGGCCTCAAGTCAGAAGTGACGTGCTATGTCATTGATGCTGACACATCATATAACTTGCTGCTAGGAAGACCCTGGATCCATGCCAACTGGATCGTTCCTTCCACTCTCCACCAATGCTTCAAATATGTTGAAGATGATGCGACAGTACGAACTGTCTTCGCTGAAAAGCAACCCTTCAAGGGGGTGGAAAACTACTTCACCGACGCCCTCCTGTATCAAGAGGCCGACGGAACGCCTGCAGAGCCATTGCCAGACGATGAGAAAGTGGCAATGAGGCGGATTCAGAATCCGAAAACAGGCATGCCAGCCATTTTGATAGGCGAACCAATCACAGCATGTTTCCTCAAGACCCCTAATGTAATATCCCTTCTGATGAAGAGGGTGAATGGGTAATTAATGATAGTATCTCTTTTGGTTATCCTGCGAGTATTGGGTCAATTAAATCCATCATAGAAGGCTCTCTGCACATGCCCGTACATGAGCCAAGTTCGGCTGCTACATCTGTGGAGGTTATAGAAGGGGCCACGCTGGTAATCCCTCCATCCAAACAAGGTCAGTTGCCAATAATCTTCGGTAGAACCAGCCACGGGGACCTGCAGCTACAGAGTCAAGCTCGGACTCAGAAGCCCCACAGTTCTTCCATTATGCGCAACCGGCACGCCATATTATGGAGAAGATGGGATATGACTTAAAACAGGCGGGCGGCCTAAACTTCGGAAAAGGAAGACGCAGCCTGATGCGTAATTCCGTCCCAAGAGGGAAACCTGCAAATTACTATGATAGTGCACGCAGGGGGTTAGGGTATGTCACACCCACATCATCAACAAACAGTTCAGGTCAAAGACGACGAACCAATTCCATCACAGTCGGACTCATCTGCCGAGTGGGACTCTGACATCAGCATAGGAGGGATGTTCAACGGCCTCACTGTGAATATGACTTCAGGCAGTCAATTGGAACCTGCGGAAGCTGCTGATGAGGAACTTTGGGCCAGCAATTAAGTCTCCAATGGGAAAAAGCGGTTCGAGCTGCGCGAGCCACCTACCGAAGACAAGGTGATCCAGGTCAACTTGGGCAGTCAAGATCACCCCCCAAGCCTATTTCATAAGTGAAAGCTATCACTTATCGAAAAGGAAGAATTGATAATACTCATAAAAGAGTTTATAGATGTCTTCGCCTGGAGCTATGAAGACATGCCCGACTTGATCCAAAGGTCGCTATGCACCGTCTAAACATCAAGCCCGATGTTAAGCCAGTCAAGCAGCAACAACGTCGGTTTCGCCCAAACATCATGGAGGCTATTGAAGTGAAGTCCACAAGCTCATTGCATGCGGCTTCATCCGAGAGGAACAACATCCAGATTGGGTGGCTAAACATCGTCCCCGTCCTCAAAAAGAACGGGAAAATACGGATCTGCATCGACTACCGTGATCTCAATACGGCCTGCCCCAAAGATGAATTCCAACTGCCGATCACTGATGTCATGATCGACAACACATGCGGGGTTCGAAAGGATGTCTTTCATGGACGGCTTCTCAGGGTACAACCAGATCAAGATGTATCCTGATGACGAGAAGCATACTTCTTTCCGAACGCCATTGGGGGTATACTGCTACACTGTGATGCCCTTCGGACTGAAGAACGCCGGAGCAACCTACCAGCGGGCGATGAGCATGATCTTCCGCGACCATCTCCGAAAGACGGTGGAATGCTATGTTGACGACATTGCCGTCAAAAGCCGCAGCAAAGATGAAACATCTTCGCGATCTGAGAACGATGTTCGACATAATGCGGGCTCATCAGCTGAAAATGAACCCGACAAAATCCTTCTTGGGAGTGTCTAGTGGCAAGTTCCTTGGTTTATTGTCACATCAAAAGGAATTCATCTTGACCCAGACAAGGTCAAAGCTATTCAGAGCATGCCTCCGCCAAGGAACCTCAAAGAGCTTAGAGGCTTGCAAGGCAGGCTGGCCTATATCAGAAGATTCATCGCAAATCTCTCAGGCCGCTGTCAGCCGTTCACCCGGCTCATGAAAAAGGGTACTGCCTTCATATGGGACCAAGCTTGTCAAGAAGCTTATGAAGACATCAAGAGGTATCTCACAAACCCTCCGGTCTTAGTGGCCCCTACATCAGGGAAACCATTCTTGCTTTATGTAAAAGCTCTGGACTATTCCCTCGGCGCCCTCCTCGCTCAGAAGGACGACAATGGCCACGAGCAGGCCATTTATTATCTGAGCAGGACTCTCATAGGAGCGGAATTTCGCTACAATCCTGTTGAGAAAGAGTGTTTAGCTCTCGTCTTCGCTGTCCAGAAGACACGAAATTATTTGGTTGGCCAAACCGTACATGTCACCTCCAGGGTGAACCCTTTACGTCTTCTCATGACGAAGCCAGGGTCGCTGAATTCAAGGTTGGCTAAATGGGCACTTCTGTTGTCTCAATACGACATGACCTTTACTCCTCAGAAAGCGGTTAAAAGCCAGGCCCTTGCAGAGTTCTTAGCTGCTCATCCAGTTCCAGAACATTCAAAACTTCACGAAGACATCCCTGATGAAGTCTTCGAGTCTAATGCAACCTCAGTAGAGGAAGTGTGGCAGATGTTCTTCGACGGAGCATCGCGGATGGGCCCCAAAGGGAAGATCATTGCCGGAGTGGGGGTTGTGTTCATCTCCCACAGGATCATATCCTTCCCAGAGCATTCTCCTTGACAGAATCATGCTCCAACAATGTAGCAGAATACAATGCTCTACTCATCGGTCTCCAGCTTGCCCAGGGAATGGGGGTACGCTACCTCGAAGCTTACGGCGATTCAAAGCTGGTCATCAGTCAAGTCAAAGGCGAATATGAAGTCCGCCATGAGGACTTGGGTGCCTTATTATCATACAGCCATCGAATTGGCTAGCTTATTTGAAGGCTTCTACATCGGGCATGTGTCCCGATCTCAAAATACCAAGGCGGATGCTCTCGCTGCATTAGCGACGACGCTAGCCTTACCGGCCGACACCGAGTATCACCTCACAGTCGCAACCCGGCATCTCATATGCTCCAAGCATATGCTAAGGATCCAGAGGTCCATAATATCTCCGTGGATCTGAGCCGAGGTATTGGCGCTTCCCTCTCATTGACTACGCTCTACACGGTCTGCTTCCAGACGACCCCAAGGAAGCGGCGTCCATAAGACGAAGGTCTCTCCGGTTCTATTATGATCCCACTTTGAAGACACTCTACCGTCGTTCATATGACGGTGTCCTCCTCCGTTGTCTTTCTCATTCAGAGGCACAGGAAGTGCTTAAAGAAGCACATGATGCATTTGCGGAGCTCACCAGCCGGGTCCAAAGCTTAAAGACAGGCTGCACAGACTTGGGTACTACTGGCCAACCATGATGGCCGATGCTACCCAATATGCACGAAGGTGTAAGGCATGCCAGATCCATGCAGACTTCATACACCAACCTTCAGAGTTGCTCCACCCTACTGTTGCTTCATGGCCATTTGAAGCATGGGGAGTCGATGTCGTAGGGCCAATCAGCCCTTCTTCAGCAAGAGGTCACCGGTTTATCCTGGCAATAACCGATTACTTCTCAAAATGGGCAGAGAGGCCATACCGTTGGCCGAAGTTAAGACCTCCAATCTGGTTAGCTTCATCAAACACCATGTCATCCATCGATTTGGTGTCCCCAGGCGAATCATCCACGACAATGGTCCTCAATTCATAAGCCAAGGATTCTATCGGTTCTGCGATAAATACCGAATTCAGAATGTGGCTTCAACCGCCTACAATCCTGCCGCCAATGGCTTGGCAGAGGCATTTAACAAGACGATCATCAAGCTGCTCAAGAAGTTCGTCTCCTCGAATAAGCGAGATTGGGACGAAAAAAGCTGGGTGAATGTCTCTAGGCTTACCGGACTACGGTTCGGACACCGACAAGCAATACGCCTTTCTCCCTGGTATATGGGTGCGAAGCGGTCATCCCATTGGAAATCCAGGTGCCATCATTACGGGTAGCCTTGACTACTAAGATGACATCAGAAGACAATGATCGCCTGCGTCTTCAAGAGCTCGAAGCCCTAGACGAGAAGCGGCTCCAAGCTCAGCAAACACATCGAGCTATATCAGGCTCGGATGTCAAAAGCCTTCAATAAGAAGGTCAAACAGAGAGTCTTCCAGAAAGGAGACCTGGTCTTAGCCGTCAGACGACCGATGATTATGACGCACAAGACCAAAGGCAAATTTCAGCCTAAATGGGAAGGACCGTTTGTGATAGAAACAGTCTATTCAAACGGGGCATACCGCCTTATGAATGCAAGTGGCGACCTATTCATGATGCCGATCAATGGCAAATTCTTGAAGAAGTATTATCCTTAATCGAGGATCCTTCTCTCGATCAAGTTAACATTACACCTCTGATCGAGGTCTCCATGTCCGAAGCACACACAAAGAGAGCCTTTCTCTTCCTCCAAGTGAGGTCATACAGCGAAAACCAACTGGGACCTGGCCGTGCACCTGTTATCCTAAAAGACAATCGAGGTTGTGCAGACATCAACCTGATAATCCGACATCCTAACGATAAGGATAGAGGAAAATGTTGGCCTTTAAGCCCAACATGAGTCCTCGACAACTCATGCTGAGGGGAATAGCATGGCTAGCCCAACTCAAACGGTAGTTGGTAAAGGCATATCAAAACCCGTTGATAGCTGGGGGTTTGCTAAAAATCCTAAGGGACCTGCTCCCATTTGATTCCCTCTCTAGAATCACTTACCAATTCTCATCCATAGAATGGTAAGACCACATTTCGCTGTTACGTTAACATTAAACCTATGACAGCAGTCCCCTCATTTCTCCTCGTGAGAACGAGACCTCCAAAATCACCTACCAATTCTCATCCATAGAATGGTAGGGTCACATATATCCCACTGTTATGTTAACATTAAACCTATAATAGTGGTTCCCTCGTGAAAACGAGACCTCATCACCTATTTTGAGCTTGGTGGCTTCTCAACCAGTTATGTCATTGCGACCCCTGAACTGGCAGATAGCCAAGTCTCATCTACCATTGAGCTTAGTGGCGTCTCAATTGGTTATGTCATTGCGACCCCTGAAAACAGCAGACAGCTAAGTCTCAATTCTGAGCCCTGTTGACATTTACAAAAGACAGGTCTCGATACTTGTTGACATTTACAAAAGACAAGTATCACCTTTTTGAGCTTGGTGGCTTCTCAAACAGTTATGTCATTGCGACCCCTGAACTGGCAGATAGCCAAGTCTCATCTACCATGAGCTTAGTGGCGTCTCAATTGGTTATGTCATTGCGACCTTGAACCAGCAGACAGCTAAGTCTCAATTTGAGCCTGTTGACATTTACAAAAGACAGGTCTCGATACTTGTTGACATTTACAAAAGGACAAGTATCACCTATTTTGAGCTTGGTGGCTTCTCAAACAGTTATGTCATTGCGACCCCTGAACTGGCAGATAGCCAAGTCTATCTACCATTGAGCTTAGTGGCGTCTCAATTGGTTAGGTCATTGCGACCCCTGAACCAGCAGACAGCTAAGTCTCAATTCTGAGCCATGTTGACATTTACAAAAGACAGGTCTCGATACTTGTTGACATCTACAAAAGACAAGTATCACCTATTTTGAGCTTGGTGGCTTCTCAACAGTTATGTCATTGCGACCCCTGAACTGGCAGATAGCCAAGTCTCATCTACCATTGAGCTTAGTGGCGTCTCAATTGGTTATGTCATTGCGACCCTGAACCAGCAGACAGTTAAGTCTCAATTCTGAGCCCTGTTGACATTTACAAAAGACAGGTCTCGATACTTGTTGACATCTACAAAAGACAAGTATCATCTATTTGAGCTTGGTGGCTTCTCAACCAGTTATGTCATTGCGACCCCTGAACTGGCAGATAGCCAAGTCTCGTCTACCATTGAGCTTAGTGGCGTCTCATTGGTTATTGTCATTGCGACCCCTGAACCAGCAGACAGCTAAGTCTCAATCTCGAGGCTTGCTAACATTTACAAAAGGCAAGTATCTCCCCTTTTAGCCCCGCAAAGTGCTGACCTCGAGACTGGCGACGTCCCATTCGGTTATTATGTCATTGCGACCTCTGAACCAACAGACAGCCCATGCCTCACTATCCAAACAAACAAAGATGACAAAAGAAAGAATTTTTATTAAATTCCAAAAGGATGGGATACATGGAGGAGCCTATAGGCGTACATGGTAAGATCGGATCCGATCTCCGAGCGAAGCCAGCCTCGTCCTCCTGTCATCAACAGCCTGGGCCAGCGCCTGTGATCTCAGATCAGCCTCATTGAAATCCACCGCTTGAGCCAGACGCGCTTCAACCTCCGCCAAAGTCGCCCTCTGTGACGACTTCCGCCGCGCCAGTTCCTCACTCCGAACCCTGAGCTGCTCAAGCCGCGCAGACTCTTCATGACGCATCTGTGTAGCCTTGGATAAGAGGAGATTTGCCTTCCGGATCATCTCTTCAGCCCTCTTAACCTTATCTTCGGCATCAAGAAGAGCACTATTGGAGGCGTCAATTGCACTCCCAACCTCTGCTTCCTCTGTCTCCAAGGACTCCAAGTCAGAGGAGATAGCCTCAGCAGCCTCTTGAGCGGCGAGCTGAGCCTCGCGCCTTGGGCAACAAGACGTGTGAGCCGTTCATCAGCCAGAGAGACGCTGCGTCTGAACGATGGACATGGCGCCATTCCTCCACGTCCTTCTCAAGGTCATCCACCAGGAGTTCCAGAGCAGAAGCCTGGTGGTACCCTCAAAATCCCGGATACACTCAATGCCACGGGAGAGGACCATCTTCAGCTTCGAGAACGGCACAGGCGAGCCCTTCAAGACTAGACCGATGTCTGCTCCAAACTGTTATAGAAGCTGTCAACCAGATTACCGATGAAGTCATTCTCAGCTTCATCAACCCTTGAGACAACCTCGGAGCAATCTACCAACCCAGTCGACACCGCCGCAGAAGAAGAAGCGGGAACATCGACAGCAGCAGGGCAAGCCAAAGGTGACCTCGGCGGAGTCCTCAGCGACACCAGCACGCCAGCCACCGCGGAGGTAGGACTGGCAACCACCTCTGAGCAGCAGGCTCGACGATCAAAGTCGGGGAACTAGGGTCCACGATCACCCTCAGCCCGCACTGGGCAAAATGCCGGCACCTCACTCGCTGATGTGATTGGGAGTGAGGATACCTCCGGGACTGCCGCCCCTTCAGCCTCTCGCCTTTCAGCTGACCTGGGCTGATAAGAAGGCAAGTCGCCGTACAACACGTCCCAACATGGCAACACCCGCCGTGGACGAAGCACTCAACCCACCCTCTGACCTTCCAGGGGAAGTCTCCGGCTCCTTCAAAGCCGACGCATCTTGAGGCCGAACACCTGCAACAAAGCCATGGTCAGAAAGCAGATGCAGTAAACAAAGGAGATCAAAAGGTCGTCATTTTTACCAAGGCTGATGTTACTTCGTCAGCCTCATCAGTCTCTAGCGGTTCCATCGCGAAGTTCTTGCCAGAATCAACGCGGATAGCCGGCCTGCTCGCCGATTCCTCCGCAGACCACCCGATAGAGCTGGATGCCATAGGACTTCCTTTAGAAGTCCCAGTGCCCGAGAGGCCAATGTCGGCCGCATTACCTCCACACTCCTCCGAGCGAGCAAAGGAACAGCTGCAGTTCCATAAGCGAATAAAGGATCATACTGGTCCCCTTGCTCTCCAACTGCCTCAACTCCTACAACAAAAAGCAAATGATGAGTTATTCAAAGTGCGCTGAAGGCATATTAGACGAGGCCAATCTTACCAGTAGTCGGTTCAGCAACCGACGGCTCAGCCACTAATGGAGCAGCAAAAGGAAGCGCAGTAGAGGGTTCGCCCTCTACCACAATTGTAGGAGCATGGCGACGGGGCCTCTTCGCCGACGACTTCCTACGGGATCCACTCCCACGCTCCTCTTGAAGTGGACATCAGAGTCCTCTTCTTCCACTTCTTCCACATGTTGTGAGGGAGCCGTCCCCACTACACCAGAACGGCTTCACGAGTATCAACTTCATGGGCATCAGCCCTCGTCTCTGCCTCGAAGCGAGGGCTCCCCGCATCAGAAGCCCCACTGTCATCTACAGCGATGAACTCCTCTATACCAGGAACACGGACTCGTTTGCCCTCCATCTTATCAGAAGCTTTCTGCCTCATTCGGTGAGAAATTAACTTCACAACCGAACGGTTGGCATTAAACCCAGCAGGTGTAGAGCTCGAAGCTGCATACCATTGACAGAAACACAGGGTCGTCCAAGGCCGGGATCCCTCAGCGGCGTGCGTAGCCACGCTCTCAGTGCCATCCGCGGTAAAGAAACCGCCAAGCACGAGCCCCATCAATAAGGTCCCCATGAAAGTCAGGTCCGGATTGGGTTTCCCACATACAACTGGTCATACCCAAATTGGCGGGCAAACCGGCTCGGGACGTAGGGCTCCAGGTAGCAGGTATCCCACTCCTGTACAACAAATGCGAGGGCGGATACAGACCAGCCACTCGAAAACACCCCGGACTCATGGGAGACCGACCTGACTCCACATCATGGAATTCCTCGTTGTATCCTGCACCCGCAGGTGAGGAAGCAACGGAACAGGCTATAAGCATCATAAAACGACGCACCAACTTACGGGCCTCGGCCACATAAGTTTTCTGCCACGAACGGCCTTCAAAGCGACAGAGAAGCGCCGTTTGAAACACCCTGCGGAGGGTCTTCCCCAGCTCCAATCAAAATGGGGCAGTGCAAGGCGAACCACGCCATCAAGTAGGTGTACGGTAAACCTACCCTAGGATTGGGTCCGTCACAAGGCAAGACGGCACCCTTCCCTCGCCTTGACACCATTGGTCTGCAGAAAGCCTCCGTCAGTGCACGAAGACCCCCTGAATACAACACACCATGGCCGGGAGAAGACCCAGACGGTGGCCATGGACCAAGCGGACGGCAGGCAGCAGCACATTCGGGTGGACGATGTCACCCGAAGATGAAGGCACGACACACTTCTTTAACCGATGGTTAAGAAGTCGGCCAGCAACGCCTTGCGAGAGACATAGGCCGACAGGCCTGATGGTGAAAGCTCCGAATAACATCACCCTTCCCGAAAGGACCATCATCTTCTGCCACGACGATGTCCTTTTCAGCATGCACCTCCATCCTTACCAAGATGTCTTCTTCAGCAACTCCGCAATGAGCTGCCTCAGGCGCACTGGTCATATCCGGGAACAAGTAGTTCCCCCAGCTCTTCAAGCTCTTCGAGCTACCCTTGCCACCAGTATGGATGCTGTGGAACAGATATGCAAGTGGCACATCAACTCCCGATATGTCTCGAGCAGAGCTGGCTCCTGCTCTCCAGGAGAGCCAACTCCGCCTCACAGGGAAAGTACTCTTCGTACGGAAGAGACCCAAAGGGCAAAGCAGAGATCTCCCGCATCTCGTGCAGGGCCATGCCCAACTCACCAACCGGGGTGAAGAAAGTCCCCGAGGCCGCGGCAGTACAAACTCAAGGATGGCGTAGAAGCACGCCACCTTCATCTCAATGCCGTAGCAGGTCGCCCTGACGGCCTTATGGAGGTTTAACCTCTCTAAGTCCCCCTCAAAATGAGTGAGGATATAGTTGGTCAACTCCGCCCACCACGACCTAGGAGGGTGGACCCAACGGGAGTCCTGAAATCGGTGGCAGGATAATTCCCGTCAACTTCGCAGAACTGAGTGCCAAAGGTCGGCGCCGCAGCTGGGTTTTCTCCTACTGGAAGGTCCCGCGATACCTTCCCAGGGTATAGCCCCATTATGCTACGAGGATGGCCGCCCTCGAATAGACGGACTGGAATGTCAACCTCCCGACACTCACAGACTCGGCATTTAGGCTCACGCCCCATGCCATCTTCCGAGCCTGAGTCACGCTCGCGAAGGAAGACAAAGCAAAATGCCGCTTAGTGGACGGGAGATAGAATCTCTCGCCGTTCCGACTGGAAGATCCACTGACCTTCACCGGCCTGCAGCTGGCGATCGGGATCAGGTGCAGCATCCCCGAACATGAAGTCAGGCTTTCTGTAAGCCTGACGGTCAATATCTTCAAGCGGAGCCGTAGTCAAGATGCTCCGCATGGCCTGCGGACGACCGTCCGGGATGAGCGTATCCCGTACAAGAGAGCTCGGCTCGCTGAACAATGAAGCCTGCCATAGAACTGCAAGCTGATGCTTCGCCTGCTCGACTGGCTAGACCGAACAGACTGTTCTGGAGGCCGGAGGCGTAATGTACTGCAAAAAAACAGAAATGAGCTATGATTAGTTCACCAATCAAGTGGATGCAAAAGCATAAAAATTCACTAAGGCATAACCTCGCCCAGCAAGCAGAGCCTGCAATGCGATAGTTTTGAAAAAGCTTCGCTTCATGGATAAGACTGCATCTCTGCAGAACGCCAACTTCGCTTAAAGCAAGAAGTGGCATAGCCCTAAGGGCTGACATCATCAAAAGGACATCATGGTCGACAGTCGTCCTTTGTGGCCACGACTGAAGGAACACGACCCATATCCTATTCCTCAACAGGATGGAGATTGCCCGAGCAATGGCTTCCTACGGAAGCCTAAAAGAAGAACTGTTCAGTTCTTACTTCCCTGGTGCAAGGAAAGTAAGGAAGTTAAGGGAAACGAATTCCCTGATGAGGACAGATCATATTCGATCAGATACCGACTCCAAAGGAGGAAGACCATCATCTCTAATCTGGGAGAAAAATTCCTTACCAGTGACTGGTCGCTCGATGACCGAAGGAGGAAGGCCCTCCGCCGCAGAAGTCGCCACTTCTTTTCCCGCTCGTCTTTTGGGCGCCATTGAAGAGCTGCTTAGGGTCCTCAAAGATCTCTGAATGAAAGGGAAGAAGAAGAGGAAGAGATAGAAAGTTCTCTGAAAAAAAGAGAGACCTTTCCATATTCAGCCCGATCAGGCTTTTATAGGCCAATCTCAGCGCCTGAAATGAGGCCTCGAGAAAAGGCCCATGCCGCCGTTTCGAATTAATTCGAAACAGCGCCCGAAGCGCCTTCCGAGAAGCGCCGGTTCAACTCTGCTAAGAGTTAACCCTACTGGTGCAAAAGTGCGGACTTCGCACAATCTTTTAAAGGCTTTGCCGAGAGGCTTACCTTAGCCCTCTAAAAAGGTGCTATGTCCTTAGCTCCGCACACAGTCCAGCCCAGCAATGGCCGAACTCCCAATGAAAGTAAGCAAAAATCAGATGGTCAGACGATGAACTTTCATTAATTCAAAAGCAAGGGTACATTTGATATTACATCAAAACT